>PVJA010001902.1:0-116323 GCA_004027025.1 Myocastor coypus
AAAAAAAAAAAAAAAAGACCTTCCAAAGTCAGTTGTCCCAGCTACACTCAAGGGATCTTCCTGCCTCGGGCTCCCAGGTTTCTCCATAGGAATGTTGAGCATGTTCAATGTTTGCCTCCTACGCTGCTTTAGAACCAAATCTCCAATGAAGGTGCCACTACACTTTTGTTACCTGCTGAAGGGGTCTTGATTATGCTAATGAGTGGAACTGTAAGCTTAAGTGTCATCAGATCGAAGGAGCCAGAGTTTGACTGAATAGTGGAAGCCAAATGAAAGCTCTGGTGGAAAGCATTAAAAAGGAGGGGAAGGAGAGAACAGCTTATAGCAGATGGGGGAAGAAGCTGTAGAAACTACAGCCAAAGTCACACCTCTCACCCAAGAAGCAGGGGCCCCTCAGGGTGCATCTGTTCACCAGTAGGTAATACAAGGTGATGCTGAAACTTCAGCCACCTTGGGTGAGTTCCTCAGAGAACAGTAGTGGTAAAGAAGAAGTTAGACCTCACAGTGGATTCTTCATAGAATTGCCCTGTCCTCCTCCTCCTCCTCATGCTTGTCTCTGTTGTCAACACTTACCAAGTAGCTTCTCATGCCTGACCAAAGAGAGATGGACCAGGGTCCAGTGTAGGAGTCATTCATTTTCTTAGAATTAACAGCTCAGAGTAGTTCACATCACAGGGTTTGGGCTGTCACAGAAGATGTGCAAGGCTTATAGGCAGGCTGCAGGGATCTGGGAAGCAGATGACAGCAAACTTTAAGTTGTCAGATCTCTTTTGACTGCCCCTTTCTGGAAACCAGCTCGGCCCACACAGTCAATTCTAATAGAGACCTCAACCACCAAAGTTCTAGGACCTGCCAGCTCGCCTGACTCCCACCACCAAATCCTGGTCTGTGGTGTCTCTCAGGGGAAATTTTTTCTTTTTTTTTTTTTTTTTTTTTTTGTCTTTTTGAGACAGGGTCTCGCTATGCAGTTCAGGCTAGCCTTGAGCTCACTTTTATAGCCCAGGCTGGTCTCGAACTCGCACCAATCCTCCTGCCTCAGCCTCCCAGAGTGCTGGGATTACAGGCGTGAGCCACCACGCCTGGCCTCAGGGGAAATTTTTTCTAACAAAGAGTTGTGGTGGGGTAAATGGTCCACTTGGGGCCAGCACACACACGTGTGTGTGTGTGTGTGTGTGTGTGTGTGTGTGTGTGTGTGTCTGTGTGTGTGTGTAAAAGGCACTCTTCTTTCTGCCTCACAAATAGGACAGTTAGGGCCATGTGACAATAGCCATTCCTCAGGGAACTGGAGGTGTGTGGGCACAGAAACTACCAGGTAAGAGAAGGCTCGGTGAGACAAGGTCACACAAAAACCTGCCTCAGCATGGAATAGTGCAACTTTAGTGAGTGAGCAGACCAGGACACTGAGAGACTGGTCTAAATTAAGACAAAGTGATTTCTTTCTTTCTTTCTTTCTTTTTCATTTTTTTTTCTTTTGTATTTTAGGGAAGGGTCTACAGGGTTTTCATGGTCCCGCTACTAGATTGGACTGGTAGTGAGTGATCTGCCTGTTTACAGACTCTCAAGAGCTGGGATTCTAGGCACATGGCACCACACACAGTGTCAATTGCTGTCTCAGTGTGCCCTAGGGGTGAGGCTGGTACAGCAGGCCCAGGGATCGAATCCCTGGCCCCTGATCATGCTTGCAGGTGCTTTAATCCACTAAGCCATTTGGTTGGTCCTAAGAAAAAGTGATTCCTGAGACATCTCCCAACATGAACAAATTCATCCCCTCTACCCACTCCATAATGATCATTAATATTTACTGGCATACTTGGAAGGTCTAGGCACAGTACTGTTAACAGACTTTGTTGCACTTAACCCTTACAACTCTATAAAGGCAAGTCTCATCGTTATTCCCAACCTACAGCTGAAGAAACTGGAAACTGCGTCTCAGGAAAACTAACAAAAGTTCAAATTTACAGAAACACAAACCCAGAACCCAGCAACCTACCTGTATATCTTTAAATATTAATTTTTCTTATTTTGCCTAATTTGAGGGCTTAACTACATGAGCATAAAATAAACTGTAGAGCCTTTGTACAGAATCCTCTAAAAAGAAGATTTTGTGGTTTATATTCCAGATCCCCTACTGCTTCCTGTCACAAAGGTCCTTATAGCATTCACACTGAATTTTCAGAAGGCATTTAAATTGGCGTCACCCTCAGCAAGTGGTCCCTGGGCATCTCATCCTTGCAGCCACCTGTCAAGGGCGTACAAGAAGGAGGCAGTCCTTGAGCTCTGTCAAATACCCCTTGCACACCAGAAGTCCTGGCTCACTGGCTGCCTCATTTCTGTAGGAGAGGCTACCACCACCCTTCAGTCCTATTTTCATAACCACTAGTCATTTTCACTTGCCTTCACTCTCAACTTTAAATTCACCCTTGGTCATCTGTCTCGCTTACGGCGTGTGGCCAGAGAGAATACAGAGCTCTAGGATGCCTGGCCAAAGCCTGTCGGGCGCTGTTATGGTTTGTATCTAGTTGCCCCCCCCCCCCGACTCCCTCCCCCACCCCCCACTTTCCACTCCACACCCCCCACCCCTCCTACTGCCCCACCAAAGCCTCATGTAAATCATGAGGCTGTCAAGTGCAGGGCTCAAGGAGCGGGACCAGAGGACGGGGCGGGCCTTGAGGGGTGGGGCCAGCACTGTGCGAACCAATAAACTGACAGCATGAGCCTCCCTCACTCCACCCCCTCTGTCTGGTGGCCTCTCTTAGAAGCGTGGAGTGGATCACCCTGGACAAGGAGTGCCCCAGCCTCTCCTCCAGACCCTATAGATCAGGAATAGTGACTTAAAACCTCCAGTAATTGTGAGCTAAATACACTTTTCCTCCCCTCAACTTGCGTGTTGGGTATTTTTCCCAGCAAGGAGAGAAGAAAACTAAGACAGGAGTGGAGGAACAGCTCGGTTCTCATTTGCATGACGCTTATTCATGGCTTCCAAGGCCACGGCTGCCTTCATCCTACCAAGAATGAAGCCGACTGACTAGCACTCAGCTGGCTCACAACAAGGGCCTGCTCCTTTGCTTGGCACCTGAACACTGCCAGCTCCTTGTTTTCATACCTTTATTTCCATCGCCTCATGAATTTCCCAGCCCCTCTCAGTGACGAAGCACCATGTTTTATATCACTTGGCTCACCAAAGGCCAGGGCCATCTTCAATGTTAATTTTCTGTCCCATTTCTTTTTGCGTTTTGAAAGATTTCTAGAAATGATTAGTTCTATCTAGTTTCTGCTTTTAGTTGTACTCACAGGTAGCCTATGTTACCCTTAAAGAAATTCAAGGACAGAGTTGCTGTAATTTTTTTCATAAGGGGTAAACTAAACGAGAAGTCCATGACATACAAACAGTGAATATATTTTCTCGTTTATTTCTCAAACAGTTGTGCCATTATCATCTTACAGAGGAGGAAGTCAAAGTCTGGAGACAGTTAGGTAACTTGTATAAGACCTTAATTCAGAAAGAAGGAGAGTGGATATTTAAACCCATCTCTGGTGGTCTCCAAAGCCATGTTTTTTTATCTTTTTTTACTTTAACGCTTTTTTAATGTCAAAACATTTCTATTTTCCAGACTCAGGTTTTTATTTTGGCACTAACAACATGCCATTAGACAAGGCACAGAAGTCACTTTACTATCCTGAGTTAATTCTCTGATCTTCAAAAGTGGAATAATAATACTCCTCTTTTGGCAAAAGAAATCCTTCTCTGCCATTGTTGGGAGTGTAGACTGCTACAACCACTGTAGAAATCAGTGGAGAGATTTCTTTTAAAAATCTCCGAGCAAGCCAGGTGTGGTGGCGCATGCCTGTAATCCTAGCACTTGGGAGGCTGAGGCAGGAGGATCAGTGCAAGTTTGAGACCAGCCTGGGCTACAAAAGTGAGTTTAAGGCCAGCCTGAACCGCATAGTGAGACCCTGTCTCAAAAAAAAAGACAAAAATAAATAAATAAATAAATAAATAAATAAATAAATAAATAAAATTAAATAAATAAATAAATGAAAATCTCCGAGCAGAGGTCTCATTTCACCCAGCTATTCACAGCTGCTCATAACTAAATCTTGGAAACAACTGAGATGCCCATCAACCACAGAGCAGTGGATAAAAGAGATTTTATATATTAATAGAGCACTACTCGGCCATGAAGAAAGATAAACTAGAGACTTGCATTGGCAAATGTGTACAACTTGAGAGCATACTCGAAAGTGAAACAAGTCAGACCCATAGGTGTGAGCATCGTATTGTCCCTCTAGTGTAAGAAATGGAACAAGTAAATAAGATCCAAAATGCACAGTTGATATCGTGAGTAGGGAAGAACTGATTGAGAGAAAAGACAAACTGTGATGGGGAATGGGGAAAAGGAAGAACGAGAAAAAGGAAAACAGGTATGTATACGCAGGAGAGTTAACATAGACAGCTAGTTTCTCTTAGTTCTTTGAAAAGAAAGTACTGTGCCAGTGTCGTCTGGACAAGATTGTACTCTGAATCACTACAAGGACTGCGATATGCAGGGTGTCAACTACTGCAACTGTCATACTAACCTGCTTTGAAACTTGGTTTCATTGTTATGTTCATCATTTTTCTCTTTAAAATTAAAAAATTAACCGTAAAATTCATCTCTCCTGCTTCTTAGACTTGTTGTAAAGGGTCAGCGTAACAGTACTTTGGGAAATGTATACCCTAAACAAATGTAAGGGATTGCTATAGTTCTCACTGCTAATCCTGTGCATTGTTCACTGGGAGGAGTGAGGAGGTTCGAAGCCTCCCTCCTAAGGATTTGAATCTCCCTGTATGGACGGAGAAATGGGTTTGTTAGAAAAGGTATAACTTGCCTAGGAAAGTACTGTGTTTGTTGCGATGCTTTCAAGTGCTAACAACAAGAACTCTGAGGCAACTACCATAAACAGCAAGGAAGTTATTCACATAGGAGCTCCAAGGCAGGACAGCTCCAAAGCACAAAATTCACGGGCTCCTTACATCCTAATTGAGCAGAATTTCTGTCTTTTACCTCTACCCTCCTCAACAGACTAGCAAGTATTCAAGCTAACTTATTTGATGAAAGCAAGACAGCAGATGCGGCCAGAAGTGCAGCCAAAAGAGACAGAAGGTGCAGGCCTCTGCTTAAGATCTCTCTCTCTCTCTCTCTCTCTCTCTCTCTTTCTCTCTCGTATACGCATGCACGCACGTGTGTGTGTGTGTGTGTGTGTGTGTGTGTGTGTGTATTTTGTTGTAGAACCTGAGTCCTGTTTGCACATGCTAGTAAGGGTTGACCCCCATCCCCAGGCTGGCGGTCATGTTTTAAACAAACAACCAGCAACTGTTCCCCAGTGGCCCCATCTGCAAGCAAACATTCTTTCACATGTCACTGAACAAAACTATACCACACACTCCTGCTTGAACAAATGCTTAAAGAGAAATGCAAACGATTATCATATCTTTGACGTACACAATCAGCAATGTGGCAGAGGTGGGCTCTCCAGTAAAGGTACAGCTGTATTGAAAAGGGTGGAAGAGGGACAGCTGTGCAGAAATAACCACCATATCTGCTCTAGAAGATGGGTGATTGATTCCAGGCTCTCTCAGTCTCAGAGAGAGGCTCAGTCATATAGAAATGAGCGCACCAAATTCTCCTCCTTTCCACCCTCCACTTCCATTTTGTTTCAACCCAGTTTGAGATTGAAGCACTAAACTTCATTTCACATTCACAGCCTTAAAGATTCTCTTGCCACCCTGGGTCTCTCACTTTCTCTTTATTTTGGATTCAGTTTGTACTAAGCAGTGCCAGAATGCCAAAGGGCGTATGAACATTTTCTTCCTGGGCTTTTCCAAGTGAGATCGAGAGAAGGACTCCAGGATGGAAAGGCTCCTCAAAAGCTTCAATTAAAGGAAGATACAAGGTCCTGGGAGCCTCTTTTCCAAATCACATCACCCTTGACAAGACAAGTGTCTATGCTTTGCCAGTATTATTACCTTCCCAAGACATGAGTCTCTAACAAACACTATCTGCCCTATAACCCAGAGAGAGAACTCACTGATCCCCAGGGGGCAGTGGGAAAATCACTGAGCACGCAAGTGTTTCTGGATTTAGTTTGGTGGTTTGTGAGTCCCTGTGATTGGTCCACCCCAGCACAGAGGTGGACTCTTCCAGCCCATATGAACCCCAAGGTTAATTATATAAGAAGAAATAATCACTGTTCAGAAGTAATTATCAGGTTGTATACCATAGATGCTGAGTCTTAACTTGAGAATATTTTTAGCATTAGAGGCTACTGGCTTTTCCCGTCTTTCTCTCCCTCTGTTTACCCTAAAATTAACATAATCAACATTTGGCTCCCAAGACAGTGTGCTTCCACCGTGTAATTATAACAGGTTTCCTAATATGTGCAGATATATTTGACCTTAACTTCCTGGCTTCTATCTTGGAGTTTAGATGATTTAATTTATAGCAGTAAATTAATCAGGCTCTGGGACTCAAAAATACTCCAGAGCCTCCCTGTACTGCATGAGGCAGTCACACAGCAGCCATGCTTGTAGCAGCATTCTTTTGAGGAAGCTCGGGCAAGCCTATGAAGGCTTTGTGCTATCAAGAAATGAGACAGCCCCAGAGCAATGATATTTCAATTACCACCTCTTGGCGACCACCAAGCTAGTCATAAGCAGAGACAGAGAAGCTTGCAGAGAGCTAGTCATTCTTTCAATGCTTTTAAAACCACACTAAAACCTCAAACTAGATGTCATTCCTTGGCTGCAAGTGCTAGTTCTCATGACTGTTAGGCATCTCAAAATGTTAGTAAGAAACTTCTTTTCTTCACTCTCTGATCAAGAAAGAAAAATGGGGACTTTGAGCAGCTACTACTCCTTACAGCAAAACACAAATCCACCCACAGCATTGGCTGCACAGATACACGAAGTTTAAGAGATCAATCATAGATCCATTTATTTGCAATAATAAATTGGAACTCTGGGAACTTGTTGGCAAGGCCTATCACTATGAATTATTGCTGAGCCTCTGGGCTCCATGTCAGACTTCTGGAAATAACCTGTGTATCTATAAAATGACCCTTTATTTGCAAAACACTTTCCATGTTTATTTGGGTAGGCTTAAAAACCTTTTAGAAAGGTAGAGCAAATTCTTTTTTTGTTTGTTTTTTGTTTTTGTTTTTTAATTGATGCAATGGAGACTCAAAGGCAAAGGACCCATAGAGACCAACAGGCAGAATCTATCAGTTTGCCCCAGGGCAATCTCTCTGACACATATTGTCCCATAATTATCATTAAATGGCCCCTCCTGACTTTCATATGGCAAAAGTCCTGGCTGAATGGTATAGGGCGTGATCACCCCTGGCTGTAGGTCAAGGTCAGAGACCAGGCTTCTTATTTTTACTTTTGGCTCTCGGCTGTTATGGCCGTACCTCTGACAAGGACACTGAAAGAGCCAGCAGTCAGTGCACACAATGGATCCCGTCCCCCACCAGCTTACCTCGGGTATAAGGAAGGACAGTGCAAGCACAGCTCACCTGAGGCCAGGGAGGCTCTTCCTGGGCAAAGTGATGGCACAGAGGTGGCTCTTCCACCTGACCTAACCGGTATGACTCAATGCTGCCAAAGACTTGCCCAAGACACCAAGTGTAAGAACACCCATAGCTCATCTCATCTGGCTGCACTGACCTATGGCAAAGGACCACAGCATCCTCCAATTTCCTCTGTCCCCGGTCAGTCCTAAATAGACCACCTATTCATACCAACTTTATCCTATCATGAGCTCTGAAAATCAAAACTGGTGCTGTAATTCTGGAGTG
Source organism: Myocastor coypus (assembly GCA_004027025.1). Taxonomy (NCBI): domain Eukaryota; kingdom Metazoa; phylum Chordata; class Mammalia; order Rodentia; family Myocastoridae; genus Myocastor; species Myocastor coypus. The sequence continues at coordinate 7,837 of PVJA010001902.1, forward strand.
ACTGAAAATGTTACAAACATATTAGATTAAAAATAAAAGAGGGGCTGGGGAGATAGCTCCATGGCACAAGTGCCTGCCTGGCATGTACAAGGTCATGACTTTGAAACCCGGTCCAACCAAAAAAAAAAAAAAAAATAACAGAAGCACTGGTTTAGGGAAGTGAAAGTCAAATTTTAAATTTTACAATGAAACTTTACCCACCATTGGAGAGACCACCCTCACCATCTTAGATTTTTGGTTTTTTTCCTCTTGAAAGGAGAGACAAACAAATAAAACAAATAGATCTTTAGAATAATCTGAGATACTTAATACTTAGTTTCAAAACCAAAGTTTTATACACTTGATGACCTTTATTTTTCTGCAGTCATCAACCTAATCTTGAATGGTTTTCTGTCCAGGAAGAGCAGACCTAGAATAATTCATCACCATGGGCCTCATCCTGTTTGCTCTTGCTGGTGTGTCTCTTGTTAGCCTTCACGTGTGCACCTTTTCATCATTTTCCTACCGAGTATGTGTTTGTGAATAAGAAATGGAGTTATTTAGGAGTCAAGGCATTATTTCTATTTTGAAGCCTGCCCTGGCTCTTCTTGGTAATCATCACCTCAGCACCACAGAGAGGGAGTTTCACAGGACGGAAAGCCTCATACGCCAGCTCTGCCTCTTCCTGGCCCACTCTGCTCTTCCCAGCAAACCCACCCTGTTCTCTCCAGAGGCTAAGGATCTGTGGAAGGCTTCCCAGGCATTGTCTAGCAATTCCCTCCTTGTGCCCTGGGCAATACTCAAGACAGAAGCAAACAGGTCTCAGTTTGTCTCTGCTCCACTAAATGTGGCACTCAAGGCTGAGGCCCAACTGCCACAGCATACCTCCCAAAAGGCCCTGCTGTGGAAGGAGTTTGCTAGCACTCACCAGAGTCTCTTGGTGTCCAGTTAGCACCAGTATGAGAAGCCCTGTGTCTACACCTCAGTCCTGTCACATAATAGCTATGGTGACCCAGGGCGCGCTTCAAGTTGTCTCTGAGGCTATAATGTCCACAGCTGCTTCTCCCTGCTCACACATTCACTACTCACTCATGCCAGGAAGTCTGCTGCAGGTATGTGGCATGCAGTGTCCAGTCCTCCTCACCACCTCAAAGGCAGAGGGTCATTATCCTCACTTGATACTTGAAGTGATGTAAAGCCACCCCTAGGACCACACAGCACAAGTACTGCCACTTAGGGATGGCACTCTGTCTCTCAGGCCGCATCCACACTGCTTCCCTCCAAGCATTTCAGAGAGAAGCAATAAAATATCAGTGCAGGTGGAGCTCTAAAAAGTGCCTTCTAGGTCTGGCTGTCTTTTGTAGTCCTCTTCTTTACTCTCTCCCACACCCCATGCTCCCGCTGTCCCCGGGTAACCTCATGCAGTGAAGACCAAGGCAGGGACATCACACACATTGCTTTGGTGTAACGCCACTTTCAGCCACTCTTCAAGGTCAGTGGAAAAAAAAGAAGCCAAAACACTCTGTGCCAGCAACCCTTTGAGAATAACCATCCTCCAGGTCAGCCAGTGTGGCAAGCATACCATGCCACACCATAACGCCTAAGGTTCTGTCTCCCAGCTTCTGCTCCCTATGAGCCTAGCCAACAGGCCCTCACCCAGTTACTTTCCCTCTTCTCTACCATGACCCTTATTATCTCAATTACTAGTCCCAAAAAGGCCCCACAAATGAAGAAGGGATTGAGACCACAGTGGCCAACATCACACTTAATAATAACAATTACATAATTATATATCTCTGCCATAATAATATGTAATTACCCAATAATTGCTACTAAACAGTGGAGTGGTGACCACTGAGGTTCCAACGCCCTTTAATTATTGTTATCATTGATAATAAGCAGAGATCTTCTCTAACACGGTTCCTGTGTATGACAGACAAACTTTTTCTCTGAGCTTTGCAGCTATCTATGCATCTGTTTATGCCTTCACTTTGGGCCCAGGCTCTCACAGGAAGATGGAGACTTTGGACTCTGGTCATATCCTGAGGTCCTGTGTATGCTATGTCCAAACTGCCTCAGCGGTTACTTTCCCCCTCACCTCCAAGATCAGACAGTGTCTGCGGAAGCTCCTTGCTCTGATGATTTCAGGGAAACTCACATCAACATAGCTACAATGGTACCATGGTCCCAGCTTCTTCCCAATCCACATTGAAGAGAAATACATGTGAAAAACTCCTGGATAATTACACAAAATCCTCCTTGATACTGGCATAACAGTCTCTGGTAGCTCAGTTTTTTCCAACCTGATCTGTGCCTTCCAGAGCAGAGAAATAGTGAAAGCTATCTTCTCTTTGCAAGGTTACCTCAGTTACTCTTCTCTCGTTGCTGGGACAAATACCCAATACCCAAAATGAAGGAAGGAAAGATTTATTTAGCTCATAATGGAGGTTTCAGTCCGTACTCAGCTGGCTCCAAAGCAGAGCAGCACAGGGCAGCACAGCAGCCATTCATGGTGGTGGCAAAGAGACCAAGGGAGGAGTAGCCGCCACAGTGACTACAGAGAGCAGGTCTGTCTCTCCCAAATCGCACTGAGATTATCTGCCCTAGTGGGGTGCAGCACTCACACCCGTAATGCCAGGGGATCATGAGGTCATCACAGTCTCTAGAAGTCTGCCACATGACTGCATGAGGCTTTGGGGGGACAAGCAGACGCAAATCACAACAAGGGTCCATCTTTGTGACATCTTTTTAAGGGGCGAGTAGATGCAGAGAGAACATTGTACAGTGTAAGAAGTTCTTTCTGACAAAAAGCTAAGGGTACTTCTTTGAAAAGTAAATTCTCTGCATAATAACTGCACAGTAGAATGCCAAACTCCATCTTTCCCCTTGTTTCTAGACTGCAAAAGTGAAATCCCTGAAAACCTGTCCAGCAAATCTACAAACTAAAACAAAAAAGATTTCCCGCTCCTGGCGTGAGACTTCTACCCTTTCGTCCCTCAGTGATGTCTGACTTATAAAAGAGTAGGAAGAGCTAGAAGTTAACTTCCTTTCAAGAGGAGATTGCTAGCTCAGGGCCAAGGTAAATGAAAATGATATGAATTCCTTTCCTTTAAAGTAAATTCATTATAAGTGATTTCTTAAAAGAAAAGATGAGCAAATGATTTTTCTCCTCCTTCTAGTAAGCCATTAAAACTTTTTCTCAGTTGAATCTACCAATTACACTAAAAGGCTAATCATTTTAGTCGAAAGTAATTTGAATTGTCACTCAAACCTGAGGGAATACTATACACAGGTGGCAGAATCCGGAATCTGAAACAGTGCTCTGCTAGTTGCTCCTGGAAGCAGGCTCCATGAGTACCAAGCAGCACTAATGACCCCTCTCTGCATGCTCCGCGTGGGGCCTCACCGCTCCTGCGCCTGGCCAGTGCGGAGCACCAGAAAGGCGGCGCTCTTTTTTTCATGTTTTACGCATCTGTGCCAAGCTTCTTTTTCATTACAAAGTCAGCTTTGGCCTTACAAATGAGATAATGACACAGAAGCCTCGGTGACCAGGAAGGTGACCAGGAAGGCAGACACCTACCACAGTCTTGCCCACGGAGCCACACCCCTGCTTGTGGCTGGATGTCCCCTGGGCATCTGAGCTTGCCAGAGCCAAAGCTCAAGGTCAGTGTCATCTACATTTCAGGATTGGGCCTATGCTGGGACCTGTCCAGAGCAAGTAAAGGCACACTCCTTCCTGCTCAAAAACTTCTGGTGGGTATCTGGTCAAAATAAACCTCTGCCTGTGAGCCATCCCTCCAGGTACAGCATCGTCCTCCCAGATCATCACAACTGTGGCCACTGGCCCTCCGCGTGGCCCTGCATCTTCTCATGCTCCCCCCACCATGTTGTCCCTCTGTACCAGGCAGATTCCACTCATCCTCTCGACTTTAACGGGAGAGCCATTTCCTTAGAGACAAGTTCTGTGACTCATCCAATCTGAACATGTTCCTGGGGGTGGTCACTGTGTGTTGTTCTTCTTAGCACTTCTTTAATAAGATATCATAAAGAGAAAGGCAGAAAATATTAACTTTGTTGCCTATCTTTTTTTTTTTTATTTATTCATGGTGAGATCTATGAGAGTGGAAAGGTATTTTGTTCACTTTTATTTATCCACTATGTGGCAATGGATAAACATTGGCAGAATACGTGAGTGAGTTCTGTGGATGTGGTTACCAGGACATTCAGAGACACATCCTGTCAGCCACCTTAGGAAGCCAGCAAAGGAGCTAATGCAACAGAATAAATGAGTTGGACTCCACAGGTTGAGCTCCACACACTGAGCTCCGGGACAGAGTGCAGCACAGCAAAGTCTTTGCCTCACACATGCTGAGCCTACCAAGGTGGCTCGGGTATTTGGCACAGTGCAGAGCCGGAAGGAAGAGCCGAGTACCCTGAGTTACCCAGCCTAGCACTCACTTCACATTTCTAGAGCTTCTTTCCAGAAACTTCCTAAAGTCCTAGAAATATGAATACACTAGCATCCAGACTGCATTTTCCAGAGACAAGCAGAGAAGAAAAATAAGCATCTTCAGTGAATCACAAATCCTCACTTTCAGTGGAAAAGCCACAAATGCAGAGCTCACATGTGTGCCAGTCTCAAAAGTTAGGGACAAGATATCTCTGTACTCTTGGTTTCCTCAGTAGCCCACTCCAAGTGTACAATTCACTATGTTACTTATAGCATTTTAGATGTTCAATCCTTACTAAAGTTTAGAGGTAATTACTATCATTCCATAGGTTTATTATCCTCTGTAAGGAGTTGTAATTTTCCAAACTTCTCCAAAACTCTTCTCTTATATGCTAACACTTCAGAACACACTTGTGTGCCCCTCCGCTTCCTGGTCACCTGTCTTCATGTGAGGCAAGTCCTATTGGCCCTTTGCTCTCTGCCTCCATACCCCTCACCCACACTATGCCTTTGATCCAGGAGGGCCCTTTCTATGGACTTCCTTTCCAAAGACACTTTCAGAAGAAGGACCTTTCTCTCTGATACTGCCAGACCTGCTACTCCAAGGGGGACTTTGCCAGCAGCAGCAGCGAAGACCTCAGCTGCAGTCCATCCTGGGATTTGAATCAGAATCTGTATTTTAATAAGAACAGGAGCATTGTCTCTACACATGCAGGTATAAGGAGCTGCTCCAGAGAGCCTTCGTCGTAGGTCCCTACACAAGCCCAGGGCTTCTTCTGGCTCCAGCCCTTTTTTTCCTATGCACCCTTCTCTACCACAGCAGCCACCTAGCTGTGGCCATCAATTCTCTTCCCCTCTCTAATGTAAAGGAGCTCCAGGAGACTCAGGCTTCAGGGAACCCAAGATACCAAGGTGTCAGAGGTCCTGGCAGTGAACACCAGCCATTTTATGCATTTTACAGCCTGCTATGTAATCTTAGAGTTAATAAGGTCTCTGCCCTACACATACATGATAGATATGTATATATATATATATATATATATATATATATATATATATATATATAACACACATGGTGCCACCTGGAAATTAAGATCTCACAGTAGTATACTCTCCACATTCTGTCTTCTGATCATATGTAGTATAGAGCTGTAGAGTATGGCAAATTGGAATTTAGCTGGCCTGGCCTCTGCCACAAGGGGTGGCAGGATTGTGGGAAGTCACAGGACCTCTCTGATCTTCAGAGTTACCATTTATAAGAGAGCAATCCTCCCTGCAAGGTATTCATAGGATTAGAAGGGGTTATCAGTGCTGTTTACCACACTTCCTCACCCTTCCCAGGGGTGTGACTATTTGTTATCCCATTATCATCTTTATTATCTGGATTTATTTTGTTTGTTTTTGCTTTGCTTTTTAGCTTGTGGTTTTTGTTCACCTTCATTATGTAGTTCCTTACAATTCAGTTCTCGATGGATCTGTTTCTATTTGCCTAAAGTGGCCATGGTCAGAGTTTTGCTCCAGACAGCTTCTTGGTCCTAAACCTTCTACACCTCTGCCAGGCTCTCAGGGTGAAGCTGTCCACCTTATTTGACAAATCCCATGACTCCTGAGCACGTGATTGCAGCTTGGGATTCATTCCAGGGCAGTGGTTCTCAGCTGAGGACAGAAATCTCACCAGGGAGACCTGGGCAGTAGTGTGGAGATACTTTTGGTTGTCACAATTAGGAAGGACAGATACTAGTAAGCAGCACACAGGAGAGGCTAGGGAGGCTGCTAATGTCACAACGCCCAGTTAAGCCCTTAGGAAGCGTTGTCTTGCCCAACCTCAAAGGACAAAGAGGGAGACTGAATGGCACTCGTGTTATGCCAAAGAGGTAGTTTTATTAAGTAAGAGAGCTCTTCATAAGGGCCACGGAGGCCTGGGTTCAGGCGTTGTGCTTTCTTCTCTTTGGCTATTTAAGGTCCATCCATTAGTACAGGAGTGTCACATAGGACACCTGGGTCCTACCTCCATCTCTCTACAAACCAGTGAGAAATGGGAGATGCCACACACCACACACAGCCTCTTACTCACACCTCAACTGTATTGAAGTTAGATACTAAACTTGGAAGCCTGGTCACCATTAACTGGTTCATTACCTTCTGTTTTTCTCAGAGTCATCCATTTCCCTCCACCAATATCCTTCTTATCCACCAAACTCCTTCTTATTTTCCAGCAGGAGTTTCCTTCTCTCTGGTCTGGACTGCCTGCTAGTTTCCTGCTGGTCACAGGGCCACCTTTGCTTAATGCATGACAATGGGACTTGGTGGGCCCAGGAGATAGCCACACAGGCCTGTTCCTACTCTGAATCACCCAGGGATTTGGGCCATGAGACTGTGCATGTCCTGGAGTCATTCTGTCTGTATTAGTTAGCTTTTCACTATTATAATAAATACCCAATTTAACCAACTTACACAGAGAAAATAATAATTTTGGCTCACTTTAGGAGATGGAGACCAAGTTACTTCCTTTGACCCAGTGGTGAGGCAGCAAGCATGTCATGACTAGCATGTGGCAGAGCAAAGCTGCGTCGTTCACAGCTAGGAACAGAGAGCGGTGAGGATGCCAGAGTCCCACAGACCATCCTTAAAATTTCCACCACATCCCAATAACCCCTCCCTGGTGCCAAGACTTGAAAACGCAGGCCTTTGGGGAGACGTGAAAGTTACAGTATAGCACCATGCTCCCCTCCCTTGGCTGATCTCAGGCGTCTAAGCAACATCCTTTTTGCCCTAGGTCACTGCTTCTCAGCTGGTGTGCAAACTGGCTCCAGTAAGCTCTTTCCTCCTCTGACACTGATGGCTCGGACTGATCTGCCACCACTGCCCGCTCTGAGCCCAAATGGAAAGCTTCTGCTCTCAGAAGACTCAGGCCTCAGCACTCTCTGGAGAGGCCTGCCTGAGGCTTACCCCATTGGAACTCACCCTGAGGCTATGCCCACATCCAGCCACTCCTAGGGTAACTTAAAATTCTACCCTGCTAATGCAATATATCATAACCTGGGGAAAGATAGCTTTCCTCATGCATGCCAATGCTTACTTTAAAAATGATATTTATTAATCCTAAAGGATGAACTGAAACATCTCTGAGTAATTAAGAGAAATAGAAAGCACTCTTAAGAGTACAAAAATTAACCAAATGGGCAAAGGAGTCTTATGCCGTAGAGGTAGTTGCTCTAAGTGAGGCTTCTTGATAGGGTCCACAGGGTGCTACAGTATCCCACAGCATAGCTGGGTCTTGGCTTCATCCTCCTACAACTGGCAGGGTATGGGCTACGTCACGCATACGACACATTCCACACATTTGGCCTTCGACGCACACACCAACTTCTTATAATTGTTTGAGTTCTCAATGTTGCTTTCCATTTTCTGGTTCCATCTTAGTTTTTTTCTTTTTTTTTTTTTTCCTTGTTTATAGAATTCATAAAAACTGAGCAAAAGGGCCTGATCATAAGTTCTTAGGGGAAGATCAGTCTATTCTTGGTCCACTTCCGGGACCCGCAGATATCAACTAAAATCTTTATTGCTCATAGCAAGGAAACACTGTTTAGAAGAGATTGTCAAAGTGGGGACTATTGTTTCAAATTATAGCTTGGGTGTTGAATATCCCCCAAAGGGTCATGTGGCTGAAGGCTTGGATCCCAGCCCATAACACTACAGGAAGGTAATAAGACATCTAGCAGCTAGAACCTGGTGGAAAGTCACACAGTTAGTATGGCTGTGTCCTTGAAGGAGCTACGGGGACTCCAGACCCTTATGCTTCCCAACTGCTGTAAGATAAACACACCTCCTTCGCCACACCTTCCCTCTGTGATGTACTGTGTATCATGGGACCAAAGTGTCCACCGACTGGTGCTTCTGAAACCATGAGCTGAAAAACCCTTTGCCCCTTTCCTCCTTGTAGGCTGATCACGTCAGGCATTTCTCCACAGCAACAGAAAGCTGGCCAGTATTGTCCAGGCCTTTCTTCTTCATTCGTCCAGTTGCCACTTCATTTTTTTTTTTTTCCTTTTCTTTCTTTTGTTTTTTTGTTTTGAGACAGGCTCTCACTACATACTCTAGGTTGGATTTGAACTCACTGTGTAGCCAAGGCTGGCCTCATATACCTCAAGGAAATCAACAGGGAGAAGCTAATGAACTGGACTGAGGCTCACTCAGTCCTCCCTCCTCAGACTCCCAAGTGCTGGGGTTCCCGGGGTGCACACCCACACCCAATAGCCACTTCATTTCTGCACAAACACATGTCACTCAGAACAATGACCCTGCCTCAAACCCAGCCCTGGACACCGTTTTGTGCTGCAAGACGGAGGTCACTCATGCCTGTTTCTGTGGTTTAGAGTTAGGATGATGGTTCACTACTCTCCCTTGGTTTTAAATATTGGCCCTCAGGTGAGATAAGACCAATCAAACTTTAGGTAAGGATCTTTTCCCTCATAAATGAAGAGAGAGCATTGCCTGGTGGCTCACGGATGTGATTCCAGCACTCAGGAAGCTGAGGAAGCAGGACCAGTGAAAGTTCTAGACCAGCCTGGGCTCCATAGTGACTTCAAGTCCAGTCTGCTCCACAAAGTTAGACCTTGTTTTAAAACAATAAAAATGAATAGATAAATAAATTAAAATGAATGAAAAAGAGACCATCCCCTTTCCTCTGGGCAAGGAAGCACACAACATCGATTCTGGGTGACCACTCTCCTACAACCTTGAGAAGGAAGAGCTTGAGAATAAAACCAGTGTCAAAAGATCATCAGAGCAGAAAGATGAAAACAGCTTCCTTCCTTAGTGGCATGGAGTGGTGGGCCGATCCTGGCCTTCTTGCTGTGAGGGATGGTGGGTCTCCCTCTGTGTTGGTCAGATTTTCTCTCAGGGTCCGGCACATCCTAACTGGTCACTTCTTCATCTTTGCTCCGCTTAGGGCCTCATCAAGGAGGGCCATAGTTTCTTTTTCCAGGGTGGCTAAATTACTCATCACCATTTCTTTTACCTTATACATCCCAGATAATCTCATTACCTACCATAACAATCAAGAGAGCTCCTTAAAATGCTGGAAGTTGTTAGACCCCAATTAAGACCTTTGCCAAAGACTCCTGGGGCCACCCCATGGCCTAATCCTTTCTTTTTCCCATCTCCTCCCTCCTCATGAGTTCTTTAGCTGACTCTCCCTCTCCTCACCACCCCTACCTGGCCTTCCTTGAACAGGCTGCCTGAGACCACCTCAAGAACAACTCTTTGTGACATCCAAAGTGAGGACTTGCTAATCTCTCAGAAGCCACCAGGGATAGGGAATGCTGCCATTTACCTGAGTGCTCGGGCTGTTTCATTTTTTATTCTTTTTCACTGGCATCAGTGCCTGAGAATAGAATTTGGATCTATGCTCTGCTGTAAAGCAAAGAGCTGACAGGACTTGCAACTGGCAATACATCAGTTCCACCTCAAGGAAATCAACAGGGAGAAGCTAATGAAACGGAACAGTTCTCATATTAACCAGTTAGCTATTCAGCTTAGGACAGATGTGGAAAATAAGCCCATATGAGACAAATTCATTAAAGGGAAATTATCCATTCAACACCTTGATATCTGAGCAGACTGATGTTTCAAAATTATTATAATTATGATCATGGGGATAGCAAGAGCCAAATTTTGGAAAGAAGACTGGAAAAAAAATTAAAAATTCCAGTACTACCCTGTGTGATAAAAATAATGAGCTGGTCACAGATCCCCAGGATATCTGCAATTGCTCTAAATCCTTCTTGATGAGGAATCTGTGACTCTGAACTCGACATTAATTCAAATGCAAATAATATCTCTTCCCCCTGAGAATCATTATTCCTGATTCGGCAAGCAGTTTAATGGGAAATCTGCAGGTGCACGGGCAGACTTCAAACTAGAGAAGTTGTTCAGCTTCAGGCAAAGAGTTGACTCTTAAACACTTGGAATCTGACTGAGTCGGAACTAGAGACTCAAATCCCCTCAACTACCTCTGAGATGGAGGTCCCCAGGGAAGGCAACCAGATGCAGTGGGCTGTGTCCCTAACAGGGACTTCTGCCAGCTTCCAGGAGCATGAATGCATACAAGGTTTCAGGATCCGCTGATCACCCTGGCCCCACTCATGGAAGTTTTTCTTAAATACCATGTGCAGAGGAGAATTAGCCTGCAGCATGGTCATTTTGTGGAGGTCTATGTGGGAGGAAATTCCAGAAGGCCCTGGAATTAGATGAGTGAGATTTGAATGCTTGATTCTGGGAACATTATATGAATGTTCTTTGTCTAGGTTTGTCTATTAGTTTTCTCTCTGTCTTTCTCTTTCTTTCCTTCTTTCTTTTTTCAATCTTTCTTTCTTTCTCTTCAGTACTGGAAATTGAACCCAGGACCTTCACACTGAACTATGTACTCATCTCTTTTTATTTTTTTTTATTTTGAGATGGGGTCTCACCAAGTTGTAAAATTGTGCAGGCTGGTCTCAGACTTGTAGTCTTTGTTTCACCCTTCCCCAGTGCTGGGATTGTAAGTGTGTAATACCACACATGACCTAAACTCTTCTCAGACTTGATAGCACAGTGGTTAACAGCAAAGATTTGGAGCGAGACTTGCTTGAGTTCATATCTAAGCCCCGCTATTTGCTTATTACACAGCATTTACAACTTAATTAACTTTTTTTGTTAAATATAAGTTTTCCAATTATAAAATAGAGATGGCAGTATTAACAATCTCTCTGAATTGTTATGAAGTTCCAGATTTTTAAGTGATTTATACCAGCATCTTATTGTATAGCAAGCGCTACCTAAACCTTGAGTGTGGTGTCTGGTGTCAAAATGAGAGTTAGGTTGGTTTTTGTTTTGATTTGGTTTGGCTTTTTGAGATAGGGTCTCATTGTGCAGTTCAGGCAGGCCTTGAGTTCACTTTGTAGCTGAGTTTGGCCTCAAACTCACACCAATCCTCCTACCTCTGCCTCCAAGAACTGGAATTACAGGTATGAGCCACCATGCCCAGCCTGAGGGTTAGTGTTTATATGGATAACAGTGAGACCATAGAAAGAAGGAACAGGAATGATATTTCTAAGAATGAACTAAGAAGTACAAGTTGTTTTTAATTAGAAGAACTTTTTCTCTCAGCAACCCTTGTTACCAAGACTCAGGTCTCTGTCAGTCTGTTCATGCTGCTATAGCAAAATACCACATACTAGATGGCTTTCAGAATAAAAATTTATGGCCTTCCAATTCTAGAAATTGGAGGTCAAGGAGCAGGGTACCAGTACCAGGTTCTAGTGAGGGCCCTTTCTGGCCGACAGATGACACCACTGTGGCATATCCTCACATGGTGAAGAAGAAGAGATCTCTCTCTCTCCTTATAAGACCATAGTTATTTCAAGTTAAGGCCTAACATTTAAGACCTCACTTAGATTTAATTATCTCTTACAGACTACATCTTTAGAGATAGCCATGTTGGGTATAATAGATTGAGAAGGGAAGGACAATTCAATCCACAGTAGTGTCACAACAGAAAAGCCATGTGGTAAACCAGCGCATTCTGGTGACTCAGACATGGACAACAGAATTACAACAGACACGTAGACGTCATGTCAATAACAAACACGGGAGCATAATCTTGAGGGAAGCAGATGTGGGACAGGTCAGCCAAGGGACTGTCACCTCTCTGTGTGTGACCACAGAATCAGGAAGTCCTTGCATACTTAGTGAGCCAAGTCATAGGCTATGTTCCAAAGTCCTGCACAGCACAGCATGCTGTTTACATAGGTAGCTGAGCTGTACTAATCCAAGAAGTGCAAACACCACAACAGTCCTTAATTTTCAGTCTAGTCCGGTCATGAAGACCTGTCTGGGGTCAGTGTTTATTTATTTTAGGGAATAGCTGGAAAGGGGCATCTGCTCATTCAAATCAGGTCACAACTAAAGTATTGAATCATAAATAGGTAGTGATTGGTACTTCGTTGGTCTCATGTAGCAAGTATGTCCCTAACATTGTGTAGGAGAAAAGTAAACCATGGTGTATGCTTGGTTAAAATGCTGTAGCAGAAGTGAAAAATCTGTCTCAGTACAACCAGTTACCCCTAATTTTTGTTTTCTGGGTATTTTTCCTATTATGATGATTATAACTTGATAGTCATAAAGTTCACTTAAGACTTACAAGAGAATGTTACTATTTTTGAGAGATATTTACCTACTTTTTAAATTCTACATTGTATTAGTAAAACTTTATCACGAGATAAGTAATAATTTAGATAAAATGCTTTCATACAGTAATTTCCCTATGGTTATTTCATGGCTGAGTTTGAAAGTATCAGCACAGTAAATATTAATCAGTGCATCTTGCCACATCTTACAGACTTGACATTGCCAAAGGTTACAGTTGCGTTGTTCTGTTCTTACAATGTGATTAGAATCCTGTATTAGCTAGAGCCATCTTATTTGCAAGCACAAAATGTAAAACTGACATAGATAGATAGATAGATAGATAGATAGATAGATAGAGAGATAGATAGATGATAGATAGAGTTATAGATGATAGATAAAGATTATAGATATAGGTATAGATACATAGTCTCTTTGACCCTTAGTGTTGGAGAAAATGACTGGAAAACCACCTGAAATAAATATACTTTTGTTTCTAGGTCAATTTAATCTCCAAAAGCTTATATTACAGGTGTGTGCCACCATGTCCAGCCTATGTATCCTTGCCCCTGCCTTAAAAGGAGAATGTGGAGCCACAGCCATAGATATTTTGATGTAGTTGAATTTCAGTATTTGAGTCACGTGTGCTGTTCTCCTCAACAGTACATGTACACATCAGAAAGTTCCCAAGGCTCCTTACCACATAATGTACAATTTCCAAACTCCTTAAAATGATTTACACTATGCATCCCCTTCAGGTTTTTTCCCTTGTGCTCTACGCTGAATATTGTGGGCTCTCAATTTGTATGCTGAAACTGTAACCCCCAGAGCATGGCATTAGGAGGTGAAGCCTGGGGGAAGGGATTACCTCATAAGAGTGGAGTTCCTATGAATTAGATGGAAGTCTTTAGAAAGGAGACCTCAGAACCCCCTTGTCTCTTTAGTCACTTGAGGACACACGATAAGACTTCCATATGTGATCCCAGCAGCAGGTCCTCACTGGACACAGACACTGCTAGCTCTTTGATATAGGACTGCCAGCATTCAGAACTGTGAGAAATAAGTTTCTATTGCTTATAAGCCACCATGTCTATGTTAAATGTTATAGCAGCCAGAGCAAACTCGTACACCTTGTCATTCTTTCCATACACCTTTGCTCTGGATGTATTGAACATTGTAACTGCTTGAACCTACTTTCCTCTGAGTTTTGGCAAAACAGCTTTCTCTTGTTCTTCTGGCCTGGTTAATCTCTCCTCAGTATTGAAGTCCTTTTCTTATGGTTCCTCCTCCGCAGAGCCCTCAGAAGCACCTGTCTCATAGGGCATGCATCTTTGTGGCTCTTGTATAGCAAGCTGGTTTCTAACTACAGCTCTTCTTTGTTGTTGTAATTGCTGATTGGACTGAACGTCTTCTCCACAAGCTTGTGAATTCTGGAGGGCAAAAGCTTCCCTTATTATATTTTTAGACACATAATATGGAAAACACTTGTTACTGAATTGAAGAAGAGTAATTTTACAAACTGAAAACATATTGTTTGCCTCAGGAAGGCATTAAGATGTTTTAAATGCTGTGAGACAGCATTTAATCTTGAGTGTTTGGTATGAAAGAAAAGAACAAATCCACCCGCTGATGCTAAGTAGGAATTTAGAAAGTGTCAGCTTTGACTTAAGCCAGTGAGCAAATGTGCCTTAGACACCAGGCTTCAGAACCCAGTGATTTGTAACTAAAAGTTCAGATATCAGAACCCTATCTTGTATCTCCCAAATCAAGTGCCTAGAGGACAAGACCTGGAAATCAGCACTGTTAACCTTTCCTCATGGTGATTCTAATTATTCTTCAGCCTTCAGCACCTTTGACCCTGGCCAAGTCTCATTCAGCGTGATATTAGTAGGTGTACAATGGAGAGATTGAGCAAGAATAGCCCATAGTGTCTGTCTACAGTTCCAAAATTTTCAGCAAGACTCACAATACTGAAGTATCTATACGCTACACAGTCCATGTGAGGAGAGCAACTTGACTTCCAAATTAAACCTCTCTTCTATTTCCTCCCCCCTGTGATTTTCAAAAAATTATAGAACAAGGAGCAGGGCCGTGGATTTCTGAATGTCATATGATACTACTTAGACATTGAAACAAGGGCCATCCATATACATGAGCAGCCAGAGCAGCTTGATAGGAGAGTGAATGTAATTAGAAAAGGCTCCACTGCTGAGGGCATAGGGAAGATATGTGCCTCTCTATTTGAAAACAGAAATAAATAGACCTCTCTGTGGAACCCAGAGGAGCCGGGTCTCCTAGGATTTGGTTTCCTCTTGCTTCCAAAAGTGAGCCATAAATTGGTGGAAATGAACTCAAATCTACCCAACTGGAGGGATTCACCTGGTTTGCGGACTCCCCACAGACAAAAGGACAGGGAAGGCCTCTGAGGTTGTGGTGGCTTCTATTTTGCTAAGGTGTTACAGGAGATGAAAGTTTTCATTTGAAAGTGGGAGACAGAGGGGTTATGAAAATCTAGTTGGGCTTTGTTGTTCTTTCTTGGGTCATGTGAGGTGATTGACCTGTTCCTAGCCTTCTTCACCCAGCCTGCTATTTTCTTCTGGGCTTGCACAGTAGTTGGGTGATTGTGGAGCTGGAGAAATTTTTGATCATGAGGTCACAGGTGAGAGAGGAGTAGATCGTTGTCCACTGTTGGATGGTTTGCTTATGGGTGATCCTGACACCATGACATCACTACCTGGGGATAAAACAGATACAGTGGTAAATGCTGCTCCAGATAATACTGTAACTGCAGAAAGACAAGACATCAACAAGTAATTGAGGCTGGGCTTTAGGGAGCCCCTTCACTTTTGAAACTTAAGACAGAGACATAACTGAATATATATAGCCAGATGGCTGAAGGGAAAATTAAGGAAAGCTGAGACAGGAGGATTGCTGTGAGTTCAAGGCCAGCCTGGGCTATACACTGAGTTCAGGACCATCCTGAACTACACAGTGAGACCCCATCCCAAGAAGATAAGCAAAAATTGAAAACTTTAAAGAAGTTTCTGTTTCACATGGAAGCCTGCTGACAGTTACAGGCCGAGGGCTGCAGCCAGGGTGCTGTGACTTCCTTGATTGTCTCTTGAGAGCAGAAGAAACAAAGAAGGCGCAGTTACTGGTATGGTTGAGCTCAATTTCACTTCCTTGTGCTTGGAAATCTTCCTTTGATAAATCTGCCTTTTCTTTATCCACAAAGATGTTCCTGATGGGCTCTTCGGGTGGTCTTAGGAAAACGTGTGGCCAGCAGCAAGGTCCTGAGGGGCCTTCTCACCCTCCCCTGTGCACCTCCAGGCTGGCCCTGCCCTTACCATCCCTCTAGGGCCACTGCACTTCCATCACCTGCAGCAGGGCCACGACTTGCCACAGGGTGGCTTCACTCTGTGTACTGGCGCAGACTCTGCCCTTCACCTTTCACGCAGAATGGCCTGCGCTCAGCGAGGCACCTCCTTCCTCACAGTTTCTTATTCTTCAAGCTCAGTGACTGACCTCAGAGACTGTGTGTCTTGCAGGCTGGGCCGAATTCCTTCCCCTCTGGGCTTCCTGACGTATGTCTCCAGCTGAACCCTGGGAGAAGCATGACTAGGAAGGGTCACAAAGAGAAGACAAATTAGAGGTGAGTGTGAATAGATGCTGTGACACAGAACCTGCTTCCCGCTGCGATGAGGCACCGTGAGCCATGTGCACACATCGCATCAGTACCCACTGCATTAATGCCAGTGGGATGGTCAACAGGAAGCCACTGAGGGAGGTAAGGAGCCAGAGAACAGAGGCCAGTCCTGGAATTTGATCTGCTAGGACTGTCTTTATATAGGAACGGTCAACTCCTACCTACCCCAGCTCCTGCCACCTCATTTGCACTCAGGAATTCCTGCCCAGGCGGATGACCCCACACCCCTCTCTCCAGATATTTTCTGTGTACCCCACTGCCCCACATTAACAACAGAGGAGGTGCTGAACACTGCAGAGCCTCAGAGCAAATGAGCAAGTGATATTCTCAGCCTTAAAAAGACATCACTGAGAAGAAATGCTGAAGATAGAAACCAAAAACTTTGGGTTCACAATTTTGAACTGGGACTTGGGGGTGGGGTAGCTTTCATTGGCTGCAGCCACCACATCAAAAGTAAGTAAAATATGAGAACTTCGAACCACATGAAGAAAGCGCGCGCCAACCTCAGCAAGGCTCTTCTCCCTTAAGAGGCTCCTCAGCAGAACGAAGCCCCAGATGAAAACTAGCACTGTTGCTCCTGACAGTCCAAATCACTTCAAAGGAGATTCACAGCTCCAAAAAGAGATAAGCCATGCTTGGAAATGCACCGCACCCAGCTTCCTTGCTGGCTTCTCTCACTGCACGGTGCTACAGTGCCCCACCAAACAGTAGAGGGCCAGCGGCGGGAGCAGCAGCCCTCTGGGCACTGCAGCCATCTGTACACAGTAGGACTCAGGCCTGGAGGAGCAGGGAGGTGGTGCGGTGTGCCCAGCAAGCTGCACCACTGAGGTCAGCATATGCTCACATGCAGGAGGCTACAGCTTTCTGACTCAGATCTCAGCAAGAGGCACTGACATCTATTACCCCAGAAGAGATTTGATACGAGGCCTAATGGATTTTGTGTGTGTTCTTTTCTGACCATGGAGAGACCTCCCATGGAGACCAAATATGTCTGCGAGAAGGGTCACTGCCCTTTGCAGGGACAATGGGATCCCAGCACAACCCTTGTCACTAGTGCCAGAAAGTTAGAGAAAAGCATGAGAAACAAGCCAACACAGTGGACAAAAAGCTCAAGCCATTAGGTTGGCTGTAGGAGTCATAAGCCGTATAGGACAGTACAAATGAGGGAGCATGTCCAAGTGGCTTGCTCTTGGCATCCAGGCATCACCGGTGCTTGCATTTAGCCCAGGATAGGTATGCTTGGGATTCTATAATTGACACCCCATGGGGCCCCTGGGGCAAGAGCTCAGATCAGTTGGGGATGGAGGCCTGCCTGGCTTCCTACCCACTCCTGACCAATTCACCCCTGACTCCAGCTGGGGGTGATGGCTGGGAGCCCAGCTGGTGAAAGCAGCCTCCTGAAAGGAGCAATCCTCTCGGCGCCAGAGAACTCCTATCCTCTCCCACCAGGAGGGGCAGGAACAAGGGCACAAATGGGCTCGTTCCTTCCTGGGGTTGAACCAGGATAAGAGACGTGGTAGCTGAGGCCTGGAGAAGTTGCTGTGCTCCCTAATGAGCCTGGAGCCAAGTGAGTCCACAGAGAGAAGGCAGGCAGTATGGTTAGGCACCCCAAAATGCCTGGAAGGCCCAACAGGAGGGGTCCCTGTCTCACTGGCGGGCTACACTCCGTGCTGTTAGAAAAGAGTGAGGGAGGCATTTTCCACATCGCTTCAGGTGGCTGAGAGGCAGCGTATAGAACGGAAACAGGCGCTCGAGAATCGTTCTTTCTAGTCAGGCAAGGACAGGGCTGGCCGGGTGGGCCAAGCCCTCATAAATGACAAGTGTGTCTATGCTGTGTGCACTGGACAAGAAAATTACAGGGAAAAGGCCAAAGAGGTACAGTTGCAAACACACAAAAGTGCACGGAAATAAGCTGACTATCTCCCTTAACAGTTTCCCAAACCTAGCCTTTCTGTGGCTTGTAGAAGAGGACAAACCATCGCTTGTCCCCATTGTTCCCAGAAAATTAGAAATGGAAGGAAAGGGAAGCACAGTGAAAAGACAATGCTCACTATCATATTATACAGTGTGTGTCTAATAAATGCAGAGTGACTTGCAGGACAAGTATCTTCACCCCATAAAGATGGATGAGGCATGCTGCCCCTTATATTTCTCAGCTCCCACAACAACAATCTTACCTTGCAACCCATTCTGGTTAATTTTATTTCCATTTGTCTGTGAACTTGAAATTGTGAGGATCTATGGCCTGGAAGCATGAAGCATTTTCTTGTTACATTGCAAGCGTCTTGGACTAAATGTGCATCTTCATCAAGCAGTTTCGGTTTTTGACACTCAGCATAAGCAGGTTACAAGGAAGGCTGATGTTCAGACTATGTCGTATGCTGGCGTCATCCCAGATTCTTTCCTCTAACTTGGATCGTGAAATTCAAAATACTTTCTGTGTAGCAGAGAGGAGTTCACACCTTTTTTTTTTTCAAGAGAAGCAGCTTAGTAACCTGAACATAAACCACACTGTGGTGAAGACAAGATTGAGCGAGGGCCGTCTGACTCGAGCCCTCTGTGCTTCCTGTTCCACCGTCGCAGCTGTTACCCAGTTTCACAGCACCAGGCCCGACAGAGACCTTGGCTGTGGCCCCCACCACCCCACCCCTGCCGCCACAACCCCAGCTTCTGGTTGTGCGGAGCAGAGGGAGCTGATGTGACCTCAGTTGATCCGCCCGAGGCCTGCTGGCTGAACTTGGCAGTGGAGCCAGCTCTGCCTCTCAGCTGCTCAGCTGCAGGCCCATGATTTCTCTGCTGCTCTCTCTGCCTTTCCTGTTCCTCTCTGCACCTCCCTTTCACTCCCAGATGTGAGCCACCCTCTGCACCAGCCCCAGCGCTGAGAACAAAGGACTCCTCCCCAGAGCCTCCCTTTCCAGATGCACCCCCACGCAGAGGAGGAGGCTCACACCCTCCTCGGCAGCTCCCTGGCAATGACCTCCACACCAGCTCATGCTGTGCCCCAAGGGGTGAGGGGTCCAGTGAGAAAAGGGCATTGTGTATGAGCAAGGGAGGGAGTGAGTGGGGTGAGGAATGTGCTGGCAACCCCTTCCTCTCCCTGCCCGCCTCACCCTGCTGTCTCATGACAAAGCAAGAAACCTCCTGGAAAAGGCTGGAAATTCACTGCAGAGGACAGCGGACTGGAGAGCTTCATTCTGCCTGCATTTGTCTCCAGATACCGTGCCCAGAGCATATGGACCTGGTCTTAGGACGTTCCCGTTAATTGTCCTGAAGTGGATACATTAAGAAGAGTGCAGTAACATTTTCTGAAAGAATTCTCACTCGCACTCTAATTTCCCCATCTCTTAGAAGAAAAACAAAATCCCATGTTTCCAAAAGAGGGCCCTGCCTTAACATCTTCTCTCTGCCGAATTGTGTCTTCACTGCACAGTGCAGCTTTATCCTCTGCCTCATTGACACCACCAGCTGCCTTCATAGTCCAGCTCAGAAACAGGCTGGCTTCAGGCTGTAACAGGCACCGGCTTCCAAGCCCCTTCCCTAGATGACTCAGAGTAGCCTGTGTGAGCCTGCAGCTCCTCTTGGCCGCTCTGAGGCCTCTGTTCCCACTGCAAAGGGCGTGTGTGCGTGCCAAGCACTCGCACGACGGCTACCTGCCTGACCATGGACCGACTCATTAATTCCACAGTGGAGTGCCGGGTTCCTGTCTCATTCAGGTCCATCCTGTTATCAACTCAGCAGACAAAGAGGTGACGGCATGCACTCCAGCCCTCCTTTAACGCTGGCGGTACATACCAAGCATCCCATGCAGTGCTGACTAAAGGCAGGAAGCCCCGCGCTTGGACCATCTGTCAAACTGTTTAAAGAAAAAAAAAATATGTAGGCTGGACCAGCAGTTTCACCATTGTTTGTTTACATGGTGCAGAAGGCTCCTGTGAATTCTGTTCTTAGCCTGGAATACTACAAAAGGAGTGGAGAGGTATTCCCCCAAGGGTCTAGAGATTTAAATCTTTTTGTACAGAACACAAATACTCAGCAAAGGAAAGGGCTTTTCCGCGTGGGCTTTTGTGTAGCCAGTGAACTAAAGCCATTTCCCACTCCTCACCGGGCTCTCTTTGCCTGAGTCTCAAGCCCCCAGCCTGCTTGTGGCCTGCTCCCTGCTCCCATGTAGAGGACCTTACCAACTGGGTATCATGGGTCTCTCCAGGTGACTGACGGCTCCTGGAGCTCTCCTCGTGGGTTTGAATGGCACGCAAAATCATTTTACCTTTAAGACAAAAGACATTAGCTTCCTGGAGCTCTCTTCTCTGTCTATGCCCTTCTTTCCTTCCCACCTACTTTTCTCCCCGTTTTTCCCTCCAGCCCCAGGCATTAAGTAAACTGCTCAAAAATAAAGGACACAGCGGCCCTTTATTCCCATTCAGACAATCAAGAATGATGGCAAATTTAATATATTTGATTAGAGAAGCTCCAGTTGGGTGCATCTGAGTCAGCTGCCTTTGTCTTCAGTTCTCCGCAGCCCAGTTTCCAGGGAAGATCCTCTGCTGTCCACGGGCAGCTTGCTTGGGCTGGGAGAATGCTCAGCTTCGGAAAGCACCGTGTGGGCACACTCAGAAACAGGGTGTTTGCGCTGCTGAAGTCACACACAGGCCAACTTCTTGCTAATCAGAGGGAGTTCCACTTCATTAAACCATGGTCACTTTGTGGTGAACCTTGGAGCAGTAGCCCCAAGAGACTTGTGAGTCTTCTTATGCAATGTTAATTTCTTATGTATTTTATTACTTTCCTGAGTTGGAATCCAGGCCTGAATCCTGTAAAAACAAAATAAGAAATTCTGGTACTCAACTGCATGTGCACCAGAAATTCAGAGAATAATCCTCACATTTACATATGGGGTCTGTTTGATTCAGAAAACAAACAGAAATCTAATGGAGAAGAAATTGTCATCATTTTCCCCATAAGGCATTATTGATACAGCTTGAGTAATGGCTAGGAAACTTCTATCTTGCTTGAAAATAAGTAATTTTACTGTTGCGGGGATGAGGAGTGGGGTGGGTATTCAGGGCTGGGAGAATGTAGTTGGTTTGCATTTACATTTTATAGAGAATTTGAAGTCTCTCATTATATAAATGTCTGCTCCATGAGGAAATACAAGAATGAATTAAGGATGAGAACTGAAATTGCCACCAAAGCCATATAAGAATGCTGCTGAATTCGTCAGGATTCCTTTGAATGTATTTCTTTCCCTACCATTGCCGAAGTCAGATTGCATGGGGATGGACAAGGTCTCCAAGACCTCTAAGCTCATATTCTATGCTTTCATGAAGAAACAGTCTCCCACTGCCTGGTATCCACCCCAAGTCCCCCCGCCTGAATGAGCCTCAGCACCATTACTTCTCCACCCAGGCTCTGTGCTTGGACACCAAAGCCCACGGACTGTGGCCAAGTTAGAAACAGTACCCAGCACTCATAGCTGCTCTGTGAGGTAGTAACAGCACTGATAAGGGGCACAGAGGGCTGCGCTCAGCTCAGGAATAGGGTGCCAGGAAGAAGGGACTCCTCTGTTCCCCAAGGCCTGGCAGCAGACATCGCACTAGCGCAGGGCCGGGGACGGTGGGAAAGCACTGTACTAGGAGGCCAGGGTGTGGCCCATCGGCTTGGGGGCTCATGGTGCAGCCAGTCCTCTGAGGAGACCCGGCACCATGGCTGCTGCACAGGCAGAGACTGGGACGGTAGAACGAGCACAACCTTCCAGAGAGGCCAATTTCCCAGGAGCAGACGTCCAGGAGGCACTCCAGCCAGTCAGAGTGAGAACTTTCGCTGCTCCTCAAGGAGACGAATCAGGTAGCTTGGGTTGCAAAGTCTCGACAAAGGACTGGCTGCATTTTGCCTCCTTTCCAGGGTGAAAGTCAACTTTTGAAGGTTCCTTTTGTATAAGAATTAATATGAAAGGAATTTGCTATCCTATTATGGAATTGTGTTATAATAATGGAATGCTCTCTCCGCCCAATCTGGCTTTCTGTCCCCTAGACCTTGCCAGCAATTTTTCAGCTCGGTTCCACAGAGTGCGTGTGTTGCAGTGGGGACAACCTCCAGAACAGAAAGAATGAAGCTGTAAATGTTTCAAGCTGGAAACTGGGCAGCGCGGCCCGGGTGCCCAAAACCCATCTGTACTCACACGCAGACACATGCAACCACAGGCGCCTTGCTCAGACCATTTTACTCTTTCTGAGAGGGAGCATAGCCTGCATGGAAACTGGGTATATGAACAAGTACAGCTGGATGAAGGGCTCATTGTCCTTGATGTCACACAATGGGTTCCAGAGAAGGCAAACAAAACGTCCTTTAGACATTGTGCTGCGTTCTCTGAGGATGGCAAGGGACCCAGGCCAAGAGCTTTGCTCGACACATCATAACACAGGTCCTAAAGTTCCTCCAGAAGTTTCCAATCAGAGCATTCTAAATGACCAAAGGAAAAAAGGATTTATTTTATAGCCATCCTCAGGAAGAAAGAAAGTAATGGACTTGGACTGCAAAAGGAGGGTGTCAGGTTAGATGTGAAAAGGCTTCCACATAGAGGAATGCTGGGTGTCAGAATGCAGCATGAGAAGAGGGTGCAAGTATTGCTGAAGCCGGAATGCGGCTGGCTGCTTGGTGTGCGGGAAGGGTGGAGCCTGCAGTCCTGTAGAAGCCTCTGGCCAATTAGGCAGTGATAATGCTGTTTTGTTTGTGTTGAAATTCTGTTGTCAGGCTCCCTTTATTACCTCTGCTCAGAATCACCGTATTTGGAGGAAACATGGCTCTCAGCTCTCCATTGCCTCTTGAGGGCCTCCCATCTGCCCAGGCTCTGTGTGATCTCTGCTTAGGAAATGCCTGTCAGGGTCACTTCTTCCCTTCCTGTCCCAGTACAGAGTCACACATTCCCAGTGTTAAACAATGGCCACTGAAGTTGTGTCTGGCTGAGTTAGCTCTGTGTGTGTGTGTGTGTGTGTGTGTGTGTGCGTGCGCGTACGCGCGCGCGCGCATGCATACACACGCCTCTGTGCTTCTGCAGCTAACCATCCTCCACACAAACCCAGGAAGCTCTCAGATCCATCCGGAAGTCATCAGAGGCCTCTGTGGCTGAAGCAGTCTCTGTCTGTTGGATGCCGGAAAGGAAAACTCCTCCTCAGAGTTCACAGAGGGTGTGAGGTCCGGTGGGCTGCCTTGAGGCTAGGCTGCTGGGCGGTGACTACCTAAGCAAAACGGTACACAATAGCTTTTTGTTTTGATTTGTTTGGTGCTGGGGGTGGAACCCAGGCCTTCCCACACACAAGGCTGTGCTCTGCCACTGGCCCCATTACCTCCAAACCATAAAGCTAAGGATTATGGTTTATGTCTTGTTGTCCCCCAGAGCCTCGTGCAGTAAATGGAGCAGCTTCCAGAGTTTGTGACTAATTTATGGCCCAATTCAGGGATTAAAAGTGCTGCCCCACTCTGGGTTGGGTAATCTGCATTACAGTGTGAGGAGGACGCAGCTGCTTGCTACTGCCACAGCCGCTGCTCCTACCTTTGCTCTTCGCTGTTTCCCATCGCTGTGAACTGCTTAGCTCTGCCCTGTGCCACTCTGCCTCGAAGCGAGCCGTGTGGACTGAAACCTCCACAGACTGTGAGCTAAATAAACCTTTCCTTACTTCATTTTGGGCGTTGGGTATTTTGTCCCAGCAAGGAGGGAAAAGTAACTGAGATACTAAGTGAAATAAATCAGACATTGCAGGTAAAATATCAGTGATTCATGTTATGTAAAAAGCACAAAGTACAAATAATTTAAAGAACAAATAAAAGGCAGAGATGGTAAGAAACAAGGAGATAAGAAACAAGGAGATAGACTTTGTGGAGATGGTCCAGGGTCTAAAGATGGGAGAAGATAGAAGGAGGGGAGGAAAAACGAACAGGGAACTAAAAACGACCAATATGCGCTCTCTCTCTCTCTCTCTCTCTCTCTCTCTCTCTCTCTCTTCCTCTGACAAATATATGTATTACATATTACAAACATGCATTAATAAATGGGTAGGAAAGAAAGTGAATGGGTATAAAATAGCTCCCACCTCTGAATGAATGCAAGCAGAATGAAAGCTGAGCACTCTGCTTTGGGTTGAGTGAAGCTCAGTGAAAGTAAGTTCCCCCATTTCCCTGCACTAGCAGCTCATCCAGATGTGCTCTGGGCAGCAACCATGCCCATGCTATAGTGCCAGCTCCCTGCATTCACCGCTGACCCCCAAATCCCAGCCCAAGAGTCTCAGTTACTCTTCCCTTGTTGCTGGGATAGATACCCAGTGCCCAAAATGAAGAAAGGAAAGGTTTATTCAGCTAACAGTTACCGGAGGTTTCAGTCCATATTTGGCTGGCTCCAAGGCTGAGTGGAATAGGGCAGAGAGCATCCAGCTCATGGTGATAGAACAGCAACAATGGCAACAACAGAGAAAGAATCTGGTTCTCTGTGGCTGAAGCAGTCTCTGTCTGTTGGATGCCAGAAAGGAAGACTCTCTCTTATATTACAGTCAGGCTCTCTGCCTCAGGCTCTCTGCCTCAGGCCGTACTCCTTATCCCAGCAGTACTCAGACCCATAATCTCATCCTTGGATCACCCATAATCTCAGTGGATCATGAGTTAATCTCAAACTTCAGAAGTCCCTGCCCCATGACTATATGAGGCTTTGGGTGGACAACTAGACACAAACCATAACATCAGGCCATCTGCTCAGCAACTGGGTATCTGTCACTGACAATGCCAGTTTCCTCTTTCTTCTCAGTACCAGTTACACTACCACATACTCAGCTCCTTAGAGGCAGAGAACTGGCCCATCAGTGACGACACACACTGCTGTCTTCCCTGAAGGCTGGAGTCCACAGCACCTCTGGTATGTTCATCTAGGAGAATTCTTTCAATGCATGACTATATGAACCTACACAAATGTATAACATATGTACAACAATGTATTATATATGTATAATTATATTATTGACAATGTTCTATATGATAAAGAAGAATTTTTAAATCAATTATCTGAATTAGAAATTGCTGGTGTTGAATTACATCCAACGGTTGTCCCCTGCTAACCAGTGGGCAAATGTTTCAGGATCCCTAATAGATGTCTAAAACCTCATCAAGCATCAAAACCCACATATGACTATTTTTCCCTATACATACTACTTGTCTTAAAGTTTAATTCATAATGTAGGCATAGGAAGAGTACAACAGCAAGAACTAATAGTAAAACCCTAAAACAATTATTTATACCAGAGACCATAATAAATACCTTTTCAAACATAGAAATTGTTTATCACTGGAATTTTCTGTTTCATATGTTCAGACCAAGGTTGGCTGCAGCTAACTGTAGATAACTTTAGAAAGTGAAACCATGTATACGGGGAGAGTACAAATAGAAAATAAAGCAAATGTATATGATTTTTATACTGAAAATATTCAAACCTGGCACTGAAAGGTAGATTCCAAAGTGTGACTCTACCTGACCATCAGAGCAGTGCCCCAAGGTCACCCCTTCCCTGAGATTCTGGTGGCCCCATATCTGCTGAGGACCCACAGCCTCCCACAGAGGGCAAGAGAGAAGGCATGAAGGCACTGCTCCAGCTTCAGATTCTACGTACATCCTGGGCTGCTCCTTTCCTTCCCTTTGTCTGTTTTATTTTTGTTTTGTTTTGTTGCCATACTGAGGAATGAACCCAGAGCCTTTTCACTGACCTACATTCCCAACTCTTACTTTATTACTTTTTTTGAGACAGTGGTTTGCTAAATTGCCAATTTGCTCATGCTAGGCTTGTGGTGGCCCTCCTACCTAAGTTTCCCAGAATGCTGAGATTACAGGCATGCACCACCACGTCTAGCTCTAGGATATCTCCTAACGCCCTGAAGAAGGTGGGCATGAGCCCAGATACCACCACTCTAGCTGGAGTCAGCCTTTCCCCTCAGGGGGATCATCCCTGTGACACTACTGGGTATCTTAATCAACTTTCTGTTACGGTACCCAGTGCTTGAGGATGACCAACTTATAACAAGAAACAACTCAGTTTCAGAGTTTCCAGCCCATGGTTAGGTAGACTCATTGCTTTTAGCTTTCTGGTGGAGATGCTGGATAGCAGCAGTGGGGAGCCCAGGGCAGAACAAAGCCACGTACCTCCTAGTTGGGAAGTGAAAGCCAGTGGGTGGGGCTGAGGTCCTACTATCTCTTTCAAGGGAGTGCCTCCAAGGACTTGTGCTGGATTGCCAACTGGTGGTCGGCGTGTTGCAACAGGCAGAACTGAACTAGCGTGGTGCTGGGTGTGGGGGGCCCCCTGAGGGTTGTTGCCAGCAGCATAAGAGGCAGAGCTGGAGAAGCTGCTGGGACAGTGTTAGGAAGCTGTTGGAGCAGTTGGAGCCTCTGGTTTTCCTGAACCATTCTGCTGAAGGACCTCGTCATAATGACTTTCCTGATGAACTTGGCTGTTCTTGTCAGAGGAGGAATTCAGAACCTCACTGTCACTGAGGATGGCTGCAGTTCACTCTGGGGGAGC
Source organism: Myocastor coypus (assembly GCA_004027025.1). Lineage (NCBI taxonomy): Eukaryota > Metazoa > Chordata > Mammalia > Rodentia > Myocastoridae > Myocastor > Myocastor coypus. The sequence goes on from PVJA010001902.1 coordinate 34,685, forward strand.
TCTGCTCCACATCGCTTCCTGGCTCCAGAGGCGAAAATGGTGCACTGCTCAGCCTCACAGAGAAGCTTGCCCTGCTGGCTTTCCTGATGGAGCTCAGCTTTCCTGGAGACCTCACTGTTGCTCAGGATGGATGTGGTGCTTTTCCAGGGAGCTCTGGTTCTTACTTTGAGCATTGTTTCCTAGATCCAGTTCAGATCCCTCACCCTGCTAGCACAGATCCTTCATCCCACTGGCACAGACTTTCCACCACTGACCTTTGGGCCTTGCCAGAACTAATCCATGAAATAGGCTTGCATGAGACATTGTTGTGGGCTCTAGGCCTCCAGTTGGACTTGTGGGAGAACAGTCATGAGCTCTGGGTCTTCAGTTGGACTCATTCAGGCCCTTATTATGGAAAGCAGACCCTTCGCTGGAGACTTTGGTCTTTAGTGTGTGGACATATTTCCAGCACTCACTGTGTATGATTCTTCAGGTAATTCATTATAAAATAACCTTCTAAAATGTGTTCTGCATTGCATTGTTCCCTTGCAAACACTCCAAGCTACAACAGAGCCAAAGATCTCACCTTGCCCCACTTCTTAATGCTTCCATCACCTCCCAGTAGTGCCAAGAAGGGAGCCAAGCCTTCACCAGACTTTTAAGAGACATTTAAGACCTAAGCAACAGCAGTGCATATCAGCCAAAAGCTCTCATCTCAGGGAAGCATGAATTAAAAATAAGTCACAGATGGTAGAATTCTTCAACTCAGAAACAGTGTCTTACTCAACCTAAGTATCTTTATACATGTCAAATTCTGTCTTCACAGAAGTTAATAAATGCTAACTGTTGAATCAATGCCTGAATAAATCTTTCCAGCCATCAAACATCAGAAAGCCATCAAGGAATTCCAAGAAGGCAAAGAGAAACCAGGTGGCATGCTAGGGTTGCCAGCAAGAAGACAATTTTAAGGAGCATGAATAGTTAGGATTTGGTCCCAACAACGTGGAGCAAATGCAGGGAAGAAGTGCATTAAGAGTTTGTCCGACATGCCCAGTGGCCCCATCACCAGATACATGTGACGAGTAAGCCTGAGTCAGCTACTGTCTAGGATGATAAGAACTGGGACCCAGAAGAGATTCTATACCCAGGCTCATAAGCAGCTCAGAGACTATGACCTCTTGACACTTTTTGTTCATTATTGGACCCTTTTGACTTAAAGGGAATTGTTCAGGAGCTAAAACTACAAAATGAACTCTGCGCCTTTCTGTAAGATGGGGCACATGCGTGTGTCCCATAAAATCGTGCATATATCCATGGATAACTTCATGGATAACTCCGAAGACCCCCAACACCTGAGACAAATGAGTCAATGATTACCATAATTATAATCATTATAGCTACTAGTCCAGTGCCCACCTCTCTGTGATATGCCTAACAATTTGATTAGATAATGACTGTGGACATACATAATAATGATGAGACTGCTGGAAAAGAAATAGGTGGGTGAAGAGGAAGTAAAGGAAGGACAGGCTTGGACTTATAGGTTGTTATCTGTGTTAAGAAATTGATGGTCTACACCCAGCAGAAAGGCTTAAATATGATGAATAAAATTTAAGATTAGTTTAGTATGCTGAGCTGTAAAAGGCTCAAATCAAACAGCTCCAACATTGCCAGTTTTGCCAGTAACGCATTGCAATTATGGAACATTTGACTATATATACAACTACCTTTTCTTAGATCAAAGAGAAGAAATCTAGTGTACCAATAAACATCAGAAAATTTATCATGTCTACCCTTTGTGCCCTGTATAACTATAAGGAGGACAACAATATGCATTGTATCAATTATTGTGAATGTACTACTAACGTGTTTTGAAACCATCACATTGTAACTTCTTATTAAAAGTAAAAGAAATTAATGGTCTACTTAATACTGAGGGTATACTTAATATATATTAAACATATGTAGATCTTTCTTCTTGCAACTTTCTTTCAAACTAAAACATATATTTGGAACAACTGCCATATTCTCAGAAATTTAAAAAACTGAAATGGACATAAATTTTTAATGTTCAACAGTATACTTGACCTAGTACTGCAGCACCTTGAACCCTCTCTCATTTGAAAGCCAACCATATCTTCAGCAATTTTTCTTTCTATGTCCCTAGGAGATGGCAGGACTGGAAAAACCACCAGCCTCCACATTTGTGGGAAGCAACCAGGGAACAGTTTATAAGGAACAGAGCATAAGGCAAAGGGAGAGGATTAGGAAAGAGCTCTAAAAGCACTGTGTCTCAGTGGAACATCCGGGATTTAGCGCCATCCCATCATACAAATTTGGTAAAGATGTACCTGCTGCTTCTACCTGGTGTCAGCCCAGCATGCAATCATCTGAATGATACCAAACAATTCAAGAGTGTATGTTAAGAACATACTGGAATAGCAGAAGAGTTGAGCAGGTGCTGTCAAAAGAGGCCACCAACAGGGCTGGCAAGATGGTTCAGTAGTCTAAAGTTCCTGCTTAGGAAAGCTTAGGCAACTGCAGGGACCGCAGTTGGATCCCTGGCACCACATGCTGTGCCAGTTGCACCCCCAGGACAGGCTGAGATGGCCATAATACAGAAAAGAAAGAGGAAAGGAAGGAAGGAAGGAAGGAAGGAAGGAAGGAAGGAAGGAAGGAAAGAAGGAAGGAAGGAAGGGAGAGAGAGAGAAAGAGAGAGAGAGAGAGAGAGAGAGAGAGAAAGAAAGAAAGAAAGAAAGAAGGAAGGAAGGAAAGAAAGGAGGCCGGGGTGCAAGCTTTAAAGGTACCTTGGGCTGCATACGCACAAGCCCATCAAGCCATAGTGCTGGCTGTATGGTGATTACAGCAAGGAAATCAGCATATAAGGAGACTGAGCCCTGAAAGGTCACTGTAAGGCCCTGTTTCTAGGTCCAACACCAACAGTGAAATCTATCATACACAGTAGTTTGCACCATCATGACCGGTCCATGGAGGTTTGATCATCACAGAGGTGTGGCTACAGTGTAGGTTGGAAAGGGAACATGGGCTATCCTTGTTCTCTGCTTGGTTTGGCTGTCAACATAAAGCTGCTCTAAAAAATAGTCAACCAATACTTTCAAAAGTGGAGGTAGAGGGGATGTCCTGGGTCATGATACCTGCGACAAATGTGATTCTACTTATCAATCTCCTTCATCCAGGTCAAGAGCTAAGAGGGCGCAGCACCAAACATCCAGCTCAAACACTAAATCCAGTATTACCACCCTCACTCCGAAGAAAAGGACCCCATAATTTTTCCTGTTTATAAATTTCCAACTCTCAAAATCTTATATATTTAAGCATCAAACACTGGGAAAGAGTAACTGACTTTTTCACTTTTGTCATTGTGAGTAAATCTGTGCTAATATCTTACTGCTGCTATAACAAATGACCCTGACTTTCATGGCTGAAACACCAATTTATTATTCTAACATTTTGCAAGTCAGAAGTCTGCTATTGGTCTCTGATGTCTTGTCCAGGCCTACAGCTGTGTTCCATCTGGAGGGGCCTGGAGGAGAACTCGTTCCTTCCTACCCAGAGGACTATGAGAATTCCCCAAGGGCCCCGTTTTCTTCCTTGATCTAAACTTAGAACCCTTTTCAGCTTCCCAGCTGTCATATCCCCTGATGTCCAGCTCTCTCCTTCCATCTCCAGAGTCAGAAATCACAGCCGAAGCCACGACATCATATTACTTATCCACTTTTCCTGCATCCTCTTTGAATTGGAAGGACCTATGCCACAACAATGAGTCATCCAGATGATCAGGATATGCTCGTCATCTCAAGGTTAGGAGCCTCAGTTACTACCGCACAGCTTCTTGACATATGTCGGAGGCACATCCTTAGAAGAAGGCATTATCTTGCCTATCACGTTGTCATTAATATGTTCATACTTGATCCTGTACTGGCGATGTTTCCAAAATCGCTACCACCAAAGTCATCTTGAACCCACATGATGAATTAATCCTCACTCTTCGGTGACCATTCTTCAGTGTTATACGTTGACATGACCTCGCTTTTGAACAATGTGGCTTTTCTTAGCTGTAATGCAGCCCACAGATCACCCCCTCCTAGCTCACAGACCCTTCCCTATGGAATCCTGAATTTATTTCCCCTGCTTTCTCTACATGGAAAGGCTTCACCTGAACACCCCAGGTCTGTGTCTTACTCTCTTGGACCATAATTCTGAGTTGCAGCTGCCTTCTGAGGCCTGCTCCTCAGGGATCACTCTCTTCTCCTGTGTCTGCCTCTGCCTCACACCTCCAGCCCATGCCGGCACAGCCTGTTTGTCTCTCTTTACTCCCTGAGTATACCTTGAATCCATTCTCTCCTCTCCATTAATGCTGCCTCTGGTAATGTCCAACATCAGTCCCTAGCTACTGCCCTGGGGTCTCGTCCACTAAGTCCTACCCACACTTCTCACTGTCATCAGACACAAATGTGAACATTCTGTGAAAAAAAATACTGGCTGCTGCCTATGCTTAATAGTATCAAATCATTCTTACACAATACACACACACACACACACACACACACACACACTACTAGCCTCTAAGCAGTGGCTAAACTCATCAACTGCCCCCTCCCTCCTGCTCTCCACAGGCACAGAGGGATCTTCAGGCCAGCACACAGCATCTCCCAGGAGTGCAGTACAAATACAAAATCTCAGGTTCTACCCAGATCTACTTAATAAGACTCTGCATTTTAATGAGATTCCTATTCAAATTCGAAACACATTAAAGTTTGAGAGACACGGCTCCACAGCCATGCTCTCTGGAATGAGACATGTGAGGCACCCTTTAAAGCACAGAAACATATTATTAGGAACATCCTCTATTTTTATGTGTACTCTTCTTTTAGTTTGGATTCTTGCACATATTTATGATCAATGTCTATTTTAACAAACCACCCCGATCATTCTTGTCTCTAAGATTTTTCCCACATTATTTCTTTTACCTGGAATGATTCCTTCTCTCCACAGGCTGAGACTATCTTGTTGTGTTAGTTACCCTTCTATCGTTGCTGGGACAAATACCTGACATGCAAGGTGAAGGAAGGAAAGATTTATTTAGCTCACAGTTTGTGGAGGTTTCAGTCCATACTCAGCTGGATCCAAGGCTGATTGGAACAGGGAAGAGCACATCCAGTTCATGGCAGCGGAACAGCAACAATCACAACAGAGGCAACTGATCAACTAGGAGAGCAGAGAGCAACAATGTCAGTCTGTCTCTCTGTCTTTATTTATATTACATTCAGGCTCTCTGCCTCAGCCTATCTGCCTTAGGCTACACCAATAATCCCAGAAGTACTTAAAACACATAATCCCAGGAATCATGGATCAAGTCTCAAACTCTAGATCAGTACTAAAACACATAATCCCAGTGACTCATGAGTTAAGTCTCAATCTATAGAAGTCCCCACCCAAGGACTACATGAGGCTTTGGGGGGACAACTAGACATAAACCACTTCTAGACATAAACACTTGTGCACCCCAGGGTCATCGACACAAAGCCCTCCCTATCCCTTCATACACACCGTTACCCCTCCCTCTGTCCTTTTGTAGACATTCTTACTGCCTTTTTCTCCTTTACCTCTCATCTGCCCTAGTAGACTGCATGTTCCTCAAGAATGAGAACTGTGCCATTTCTGTCCCAGTGACATTTCCCTAGCTAATCACATGCATACCGAGCTTCAAAAATTCTGCCATGTCTTTAATAGTTTTCTATTATTCAACTCTGTATTTGAAATGGAAGACATCACTTCCCAATTTTTCATATGGCGCATGGCTCTGGCTTGGGATGGTTTCTGGTGAATGACATGCCAGCTGGGCAGAAAGCTAGGAGTAGCCAGGACTTGATCCCTGCTCACCTGACACGGGGCATTTCAGGTCATACCCTCTCCTTTCTCTGCTCCACATCTCTTTGACACAAATTCATTCTATAAGGAAGAGAGAGGAAAGGATCTGCAAGCCACTGTTTGGCATCTTTTGTTGCAAAGCCCAAGGCCATGCCTGTGCCAGCACGGACACCCACAGGAGCAGCTTCTTTTCCACAGGAAATCATTCCGTACTGTGCAGAGGCAAATGCTTACAAAGTGCGTCCCTGTGCTTTGCTTATACATTTTAACCAGGACTTGAATTAGTCATTCATACACTTTTCGCTCCCTGATATATTATGCATATTATGTACTTGGCACCACATAGAATTACACTTAACCCCGAAAAGCTGACACCATTTCCTGCTGGTCTACTCCTCTTCGCCTCCTGGGATGTTTGTGCCAGCAGAATGGGTGTGTGCTGGCTCAGGTAGGGAGGAGGCCAGGCAAAAACCAGGGAAAGGAGCAATGGCATGTGCGGGTGCTGCTTCTCACGTGGGCCTCACTGGTACCTGTCTCATGGCTGTCTCCCTTTAACTACTTAGAACAGTGGAAAAGATGGATTCACCCGAAGTTGGATTCCACAAACTTTCTTCACAACCTATTCCTACTCTATGTCAGGAGCTATTACTTATGGTTGTTAATTGATATAAATAATTAGATCGGGAATGTAACTCCGTTCGAAAGCATGTGTTCAGCATGAGTAAAATCTTGGGTTCAAACTTCAGTGCCTAAATAAACCAACAGAATATTTTATATTTGTCTAAATAATTTCATCTCTCAAAGTCACTTTTCTTGTCTACCGAATCAGGCATGTGACACCTGCTCTGCACAGGGGAGCACCAGTGGAGAGGACATGCATGCATTATAAGCACTCAGAGCTGAGAAGTGATAAAATACTTGAAACAAGAAATAAGAAATTCACATGAGACAGGAAGATGCTACCTACACAGTGAGGGGCTACCCACCAAAAAAGAGGGATTAATTTATGATCAAAGCATCAAGGAATTGTTCTCAGAGCAGCTGACCTTTGTTTGCATAAGGCCCTAAAGAAGCTGAGAGATGGATAGCCAGAGATGAGCAGGGCAAGGATTCCCATAGGGAAGAGCAGTGACATGAAGATAGGCGCGGGTGAGGCAAAGCACAAGCGCTCCAGTACCTGGGCAGTGTATCTGTTACACACAGCAAACAGGCTTCCTTAGGAATGAACAATAAATAACTTTTGTTATATTTGCCTTTGCATCTTTGTTTGAATTGTTCCAGTATTTAAGACCTAACTTACTTACATTGACAATTTTCCTAATATACTTACTTTGTTTGGGGCCCAATGGCCAATAGAAAACTTTATCCATAGCGACTATTCAACAGATACTGCATACAGAATTAAATGGTCAGCAGTAGTGCTATTTGATGTTATAAATGGACTCTTTCTTCCATGAGACATTTTTGGAAACATGGAACTGACGTGCTAGATAATATTAACATGCATACTGAGAGTGGTCGGAAAGGGACCTTTGACTTGTCCCTTGTGCTCACTGAGTTTCCATTTCTTCATTTAGAGATGACTACAGGTTTGGTTACGCACTCTCTCTCCAGCAAGTCTCAGAACATTTGGTTTGAAAGTATGCCTAAGGAAGCCAAAACAAAACATGGGCAAAACATTTGAGTTTTTTCACTTTTGTGAATGGGAATTTTCTGATACTCTGTTAAAGAGAAACATTAGGTTTTATGGGAAAATGTATATATTAACCAAGAAGAAAAAAACTGCCATCACATTTCATAGCTCAAAATCCATGTTCACATACACTGTCTGTGTGTATTCAAGCAGTATTTCATGCCCAACTTTGTAGAGAAGGAGCAAGACTATGAGAGCTGGTACAGGTGTCTCAGCAGCAGATGTAGAATTAGCACTCCAGTTCTTGCGCTGTGCTCTTTACACTATGAGTTACAGCAACCATCACAAGGTATTTTTTAATCAAGGTAGATGCTGAAATCGTCTTTCCTGCACTGCTCTTAAGACCTATATCTATCAAGCCTCACCTGCAAGAAATAGAAATCATGTCGACTAGTACTTAGACACATGCTAGAGAGGCTAAAAAGTGAGCCATAGCTGGGCCCTCCAGGGGTGATTTCTGGTACTGGCCTCCTGACCTGGCCTTTGAAGGATTCTCTTCTCTATCCCAGTTGGACAATGAGGTTGCTCCACGAAGCCATGAGCTCCAGAACATGGCTCCAGAGCTGTGAAGTCTGACATGTACCTGCATGCTGCCACAGTTTCTTCTCTACCCATCTGAAGCCAGACACTCAATAGCGTCTTGCTACAGAAAGGCACAGTGGCTTGTTCACCAGTAACAGTACTCCAAGCTGCAGAACTCCAGTCTTTGTCGTATTTCCTGTCCAAATCTTGCATCTATTTGAGGAAACTGCTTTGCACCCACCACCTTAACTGCAAGGGATTCTGGGAGATGCACAGTTGGAATAAATGCCAAAGCCAATGTGGAGTGGGGTGCTGATAGCCTTAGTACCTAACAGAATAGGACAGATATTTTCATCAAGTTTTCTTGATTAGAGTCTAGCATGAAAACACCAGCAAATGGAAATGTCACACAATAGGATCTAAGAAAGTCAAAAGCAATTATGCTACACGGAGGTGCTTTGAATGGACTTTGTATTATAAAGTCAGTTTTGTGAACATAAAAATATGTCCTGCCTCTCTATCCATGTGTTACACGTGCATGCACACACACGTGTGCACACACACACACACACACACACACACACACAAACACACATTGTCACATTCTTTTTCATATTGCTTTAATGGTTTCTCCTATATTTGTCTTTCTGACTTTTTCTCTCCAGTAAATCCAAAACATTGTTTTGAGTTTTGGCTTCCCCATTTCAATAAAAAAGTAACGAGAAAGGGAAATCCACCCAGAAAGGAGTAATTAAAACAGGACAGGTCTGGACCTAATGGTATGGGTGTAACGGGTTACAGCATCAGATGATTAGCATTGGAAGAGAGGCCTGCAGGAGAAACAATGGTGGTGTTCATGTGTCCGAAGGACCATCATTCTGCAAGAGAATGTTCATTTGCTGTGTGCAGCTCCAAACAGAGGGAGCAGAAAGGGTGAGCTGAGCTCAGCGTGTCCCTTTAGTTTTGCAGCAAGGAGAAGAAGGGTCCTTGGGCAAGTTCTCCTGTGGTAGGAGATGCTGTTTCTAGGCATCTTAGCTATTTGTTGTGCCCATCTGCTGCAGACACTGACTTGATTTCCCACTGGACTTAAAGCTATATGAGGACATGGCATGGAACAGATACTCACATATCCTCTTGAAAATATATAGAGATGAACTAAGCCTAAAGCGAGGACACATTGGCAGAAGGGGACTGGTCTCCCTGGGCCACTCCAGAGAGTTGGCTCAGAGCATCAGGGAAACCAGTGTGCAGGCTGAGCTTTGCAAACACCAAGTGCAGCCAGTGTGTAGACAGGAAGGCAAGCGCTGTCCGCAAGGGAGCACCAAGCCCAGTGCACGCATGAGTTCCAGGTGGGCACCGGGAGGCTGAGAGGCTTCAGTCAGGTGTGGGCACAGCTGCTACGTTGCTTTCTCCGCACCCACAAGGAGCAGCAGAAGAGCTGTTTATGTTGGCCAGGGGTAGGAGAAGAATGATTCTTTTATATAGAGGGGCTTTTGTTTCTGGGTCTTGAAGCATTCTTGCACACAATCTTACTCATCCTACCTCTTCCCCAGGGAGAAGCAGGCGGGTGGCTGTTACCAAAAGCACACAGGCCTGTCCTGATAAGTGCATGCCAAGTGACTCCGTGCTGGCCACTGGCCACACAAGCAGGTGGGAAAGGACTGTTTTCCAACCCCAGTGACATCATGAGATTATACGAAACTATATCAGCCTCTTTTCTTTGTTACTTCTGATTCATTGGACTATATTGAAATACATACATTACTTATCACCATTACTAACCTGTGACTCAGGGTTGAACTGAATCAGTGAGGCCAGACAGATCTGGGGAACAACTGTGCATGTGTCTCTGATCCAGTACAAGCTGCTGCAAGGTGCCCATCCCAAGTCCTCCTCCAGCCAGTCCTCACCCGGCTCCACAGAAGGCCTGGGACTGTCATTCCAGTCTGACTGCTACTGTGCTCGTCAGCACTCACCTGTCACCTTATGGATGGCACCCTGAAACAATGCTGCCTGTCCCTGCCTCGGTACCACACCTGCCACTCTGGCTTACCCTCTCCTCTCTCAGAACCTCCTGTAGCTCTCTCCAGGGATGGTGCTAACATCCCATACCTGCCTGGCACTCCAGCGTGTAATGCACAGCCCCTCTGTGTATAGCAGCTCTGACTTAGCAGCCCCGGGCTGTGTATTCACAGGCTCAGGGTAGAAAGCTGATTCATAGATAGAGTATTCCTACCTTTGATATCCTGTTTTTAGTGAACGTAGTAAAAGAAAAGTGCTTTTTAAAAACTATAATTGGCCCCAGGTAGTAACTTATAGCATAACAAGTGGAAACTGCATGCTGACATAAGACTGGCACTTCAACCCATCTCTGAGCTGAAGGGTCAAGGGATACCCTGAGATGTGGCTGTGCCAGGACAGCCGTGCTTCTGCAGACCAAGACGCGACCGTGTGCAGGACAGCAAGCGAAGATGGACGTGTGCAAAGCCAGGGGGTGAGGAGGGCGCACAAGGCACTGGGGAGCCCCAGCAGGGCTGCAGCAGCCAGTTGAGCTCTTAGAGCGCTAACCTGTCAGTCTACTTCTCTGGATTTAAAGAAATGAGAAGGCCTTGCTCACGTATGCAAGTGGGCAGAGGACGCATACGCACTCTGGAATCCCAGTCACACATCTAGGCACCCACCACAGCCATCCTGCAGCGCCCACTGCTTATGGGGCAAGGCTCCGAAGAGCAGGACCCTGCGTGCTCTGGGTCACATGCCAGGAAACTGATGAGGGAGCTACAGCTACAGAGCAAGAGCCCTGCCCCACCACAGCAAAACTCAGGCATCGATTGCCCGCTCCTTGCCTGTTTTTTACCCAAGCTGTGGCTAAGATACGTAAGATGGCATCCAGATACCCAAACATGGAAGACAGGGCTTGCAATACTCCTGCTTCTTGTCCTGGTCACTCTTGGGGATGCTATAAATATTCAGATTAGTGCTCCTCCCACATAGTAGGCATCCAAGGAGCGATAGATCCCATCTCTCTAGCAATGGTAGAGCTAGCAGGAGCCCTGCCTTTGGCTACATTTCCACTGTACTGTTTGTTAACTGAGCGGCCTGTGCCAGCCACTTCAGCAGCCTAAGCCTCTTTGCTTAGCTGCTTCACGGAGTCTTTGTGATCAATGTACTTAAGGTAAGGTCTTACATTTAAAGAAGTGAGAGAAGACCTTGCTCATGTATGCAAGTGGGCAGAGGACAGGTATGCAGTCTGCAGTCCCACTCACACATCCAGGCACCCACCACTGCCCCATAAGCAGTGGCTGCTGCTGACGTTTGTCAGGCCATAGTACATGCTCAGCTGAAGGCGTGTACTTGTTTCTGTCACGACTGCATAGCAAGTAGTGACGTCAGACTGGGCTCGTGCAGCGTCACCGCCCAGTTTACGTTAGAACTGGCTTGCTTTCACTTTTTGCCACCCCCACCCCACACACACACTAAGATTACAAGTAGTTATTTCTTGCTTTCTCCCAAATTCTCAGCACTTAGGGTTTGGCATTTAGCAGGCACTGAAGAAACAAATACCCCTGAGCGTGCTCGGCACCCAGAACACGAACACATAGCCAAAGCCCGGAACTGGCAGCAAGACGCATTCACCCTTTTCATGTCCATCCCAGGCCTTACTTTCTCTTAGGCACATACAGCCATTGACTTGAACACAGGATACCGCAACATGTGGAATCTATACAGTTCAAGTCAGAGCCAGGGTGACACGTGGGCTGGGCAGAGCCCCAGGTGACTGTGAAGCCCACTGAGGAGTGAGATCCACAGGCCCAAGGGAATGGTTTCCGATTTGTCACGGGTGGGGCGAGCATAGCTCAGACCATAGGCAACTCTGACACACCAGGAGACGTTGCTTTTCCAATTTCCACAAGAAGAAAGCAACAATTCTCATGGCTGCAAGATAAAGGCCACCACCACTGAGTCCCGGTTAGTACCATCTGCACGGAGAGACAGCCACGTCTCCTAACACAGACAGCACAGCACTTGCAGGCTCCTACTCCTAGTCCTTAAACAGTGAGCCTTGGGATCCAGGGGCCACCCAGTCCACACTGTGGCCTACTATGCAGCAGGTATTACAGCAGGCCCTTTGCCAGCAATGGAATATGTCTTCAGGGAAAGAACTTAGACAACCCTAAACAGCATATTCCCTCAGGGAGAATTATTTTTTATTTCCTAAACAGTATAGGAGATTAAAATAAAAACCTACCAGTTAATAGCTATATTACAGTCTGTGTTTCCATTGAAGAAGGAGGATTTATGCATGTTATGGGCATGTTAGTGTAAAATGTGTTATTAAAGCCTTATACTCCTTCCAGAAAAGCCACTACAGCCACAGTGAGCAGAGACATACTGAGAATGTACAATGTGGATTTCCTAGGCTCTCACTAAGTTCTTAGTTGGCTTCTTTTCTAAAATATCTTGGTCTACAGCACTGATTTGAGTGGGCCACTGGCCCTGGGCAACAGGTGATGGGGAGCGACAACAAATGTTTTTGTGTGCAGCTGAATCTGAGGAAAGTCAGCCCGTGTCCGTACTGCTTTTAGAGATGTCCAGTGAAACATCTGGACAACAGGCCCCTCACATCTGGGAGTGTGCCCAGGGTGACACGTGGACCCGGGAACAAAAAGCCTATACAAACCCTTTCAACTGAACTCTTACTCAGGGTACAAATAGCTCTTTGCTCTGTGTTCCAAACAGCTCAGCCAAGGGCAGAGGAGCCAGTACCCAGCAGTTCTGTGCAAACAGTGGAAGCTGAAGATCTGCTCTGTGAGGCCTTCTGAGAGCTGCCTGTGCCCGCAGCAACCATCCACTTGATGGAGAGGAATGTCGTGGCCAGGAGGCCCAGGGCCCGCCTCTGCTCACAGTGCAAGACGAAGCGTGAAATCAGTGGCTAACCCAAAGGACCTTGCCTGCATGAGTCTACGTCACCGATTTGAGACAAGCTAGAAAGTGGCCATCAATAAAGGCAGTTTGGTCCGTGGTCCACTCTTTAAGGGTTGTTATTTGGGTTAGGAAAGCAACCAGGCTCTCCGCTTCTCCTTTTCATTGACAAATCTTTGAACCTTTCATTATCACCTTCAAGTGATAAGTGCTAGAAAAAAAGAAAATAAAAGCTTTCAGCCCTCCACCAACCAACCCTGAGAAAAATGATTGGAAGGAGGAGACTAAAAGGGCCAGGTGAGGTCTGCATTTCATAATCCCTGCTTCCTCTCCCAGGTTGACATAATAACAATCAGAGCGTGAAGTAAATTCGTTTTTCCTTCTTCCACAAGCTAGTTCCTTCAGGCAGCTTCCCTGGTGTCACAACTCTGGCTCACATACCTCTCCTGGATACTGCTAGAGCCCCTTCTTGTGACCTGTATCCCAGTGATTATCTACTTGTCTCACTTCCACCAAAGGCTTGGGGCCATGAAGGAAAGGTTTACATAAAATCAGTGACTAGTGCTGTGTCTGGGATATTGTTACAAGCAATGAATAGTCATTCGATGAGTGATTAAATAAAGATATTTACTAATATGTAAGCAAATATAGAACTAACATGCTTCTGCATTCTATCCAGGTATTTCTTTTAAACGTGTAATTCCCTTACAAATGCCTATGAGTACTAAATGGAGAACTGACAGCTGTTGGCAATTTGCAGGTGCATTTGGGGCAAGCCAGAGAGGAGTGAAGAAGAGAGATAAAACAGTAGTGAAGCTGCCTCATCTTCACCCTCTGGAAGCAGTCAGGAGCACACACCATTTTACTGTTGTGTGCATGGCTTTTTTTGCTTTTTTAAAGTGCTTACATCTATTTTGTCCTGCTCAATTTATGATTGCACTTTGAAGGACAGCAAGCCAAGCCATTGATCACCAATTTTATAGGTCAAATGATAAAGATAGAGGAACTTGATCCTGGACCCCAAGATACCCATGATGGTGGAAGAGCTAGTGTGTAAATGGCCTGGGCAGATTCTTGTTTGACCAGCACTGAGGTCAAAACTGGCAGAAGCTAATCCTAGAAAGGTGAAGGAGGAAATGGGGGGAGGGTAACAAATGAGCTTTAGAGAAATGTTGGAGAAAAGGACCTCTTAGGAGGCTGTAACTCATATCTTCTTAGATACATCCTCAGGAGACAGATAATTGATGCCCAAAAGTGCTCCCTGTGTCCCCTTTACCTCTGTCACACTCTAGCCAAACTTCATGCCTATAGGACTCTGCCAACCCTCACATCTCTGCCATCTGCTACTTCTATGTGCTTCTGTCATGTGTTATGACTCCATGTTCTCTCTGAAACCCACTCATTCCTGCTCACCAGACCTGTGTAATGTAAGCAGAAGACACTCTCCAATACCTGGTCCATCTAACCCCAACCCCAGCTTTACTTCCTACATATCTGGGTTATTCTTTCGAACTATCCTCTTGTCATTAGCTCTAACCTTTGTTCTCCTTATCTTCCTGTTTCATTCTCCCTGAAATCACCCATTATCTTGACTTTCTGCCCTTCTGGAACACTTTTTTTTAATTTTTTTTAATTTTTGGGTGAAGAGGTCTGAACCCAGGGCTTTGTGCTCAGTAGGCAAGCACTCTACCAGTGAACTAAACCTTGTCCCTTCTGTTCTGAGAAAACCCATGTCAAAGTGAAGATGGAAGAGTTGTTACTGAGTGATTGTCTCACTCCTTTCTGTCTACCCTCTCGTTTTCCACAACTGTGAGCCAAACTTTTACCTCTGTCTTTGAGCCTTCATCTCAGTCATCTTCCTCACACCTTTTCCACCTCCACAAAGAGAAATGAAGCTATCAGTGAAGACCATTCTGTTTCCATGGGCAAGTTCCTTGACCTCCCACCACTTCTGCACACAGCACATGGCCTCCCTCTTGGATTCTTTCCTCTGTTAGATCCAGGAAAACACCGTTTTGGGCTCTCCTTCCACCTCACAGTCAGCCCTTTTCAGCCTCTTCTGTCCTTCCTCTTGCCCTTGTCAGAATACAAGAGGAAGCCGGACGTGGTGGCTCACGCCTGTAATCCCAGCACTCGGGAGGCTGAGGCAGGAGGATTGGTGCGAGTTCGAGACCAGCCTGGGCTACAAAAGTGAGCTCAGGACCAGCCTCAACTGCATAGCGAGACCCTGTCTCAAAAAGACAAAAAAAAAAAAAAAAAAAAAAGAATACAAGAGGAGCATCCTTGAGGGTTCCTCTAGATCTGTGAATCTGAGTAACAAGCCTCCTTACTCTTTCTCCTGTGCTACTGGCTCCTATGTCCACTTGCGTGCCCAGGTGTCCACCGGATATTCCATATGTGTGTCAAGTTCACTTGTTCTAATTGGTCCCCTAATGTCTGCTCTTCTTTAGTGTTCTCAGAATAATGATTCATCTGCATAAATGATGAAGATGGAAATCTGATGTCAATCCTTATCCCCCTTTCCCTTTCCCTTAGCCCCCAAATTTGATCAATTGCCAACATGGTGAGTCTACAAAATTTACATTGACTCAATACACTTTACTCCACTCCTACCACCAAATCTGCAGTCCAAACTCTCAGCATCTCCCATGAAGACCACAAAATGAAATTCCTCTTTGGACTCACCTTCTTCCTCGATCCCTTCTCTGCCTAATCTTCACACAGCAGCCAGCATACGCTTTTAAGTTAAATAATTAAACAAGTTCTTGCTCTTCCTAGTGGCTTTCGGATCTTCCTATATATTTAAAAATAAGTCATTCTACCTGCCATGAATTTAAATTAAACCACTTAGGCCATCCCAAGCTCTCAGGTCTTCTAGTGCCTCCTATCCCAGCACACTCTGTGCTACAGTCATACTGGAATTTTGAGGAAAGTTCCAGCACATGTGGAACTGTCTTCTCCCACATCCTGCTTACTCTTCTCCCTGTCTGGACCTCTCTCCCCTGGCTCGTTGAAGCTAGTTTCTAGTCGTCATGATTTTACCTAATTGTCATTCTTCAAAACTAATTTTCCATTTCTCCTTGTAGATGTTATACTCCAACTCAGTCTAATAACATATAAATCTGTGCCAGAAAAACTTATCATTATTTAGTGGCCCACATAAGAGAAATTTGCATCTTACTCTTACAACAGTCTAGAGTCTCCAAGTTGTAGTAAAATGTGGAAGTGTAGGAAAGAGCTCAACACAGTCCTTTCAGGTTCCCAAGCTGAAGGACACACTGCATCCTCCAAAGGCTCCTGGAAGGTTACCATCCCCATTTATAGAAGCAAGAGCAGCTGGAAGGAAGCACACAGGAATTTCCAGGAGTAGCACACACCATTTTCATTCATGCTCCAGTCGCTGTCACTCAGTGGCGTGATGGTGCCTAAAACCAAAGATGGTTAAGAATGTTGCCTGACTGCACATGAGGAAGAGGGCGGAATGATGAGCCGCTGCCCAGCCTCTGAAATGCTATCCACTCCCTCCTTCATGTTCAACAGAAAAGATCCACCCTCTTCCTCTCTGCAACCAAACCTGCCACCTCTGTTTTGGATCTCATCTCCTTCCACCTGCACCAAGTTCTTTCTTTACATAATTTCCCCTTCCTTCATTGCTGCATTTTCAACTTCTTCCTCACTACTTGATTTCCTTGCTCAAGTTACATATCTCACTCGCTAAGGCTACTCATAAATTTCAGATTCCCATGAGCAGTGTCCTTATTTTTCTTGAACTCTATGCACGTTGATGCCCTGTGCCTCTCCCTCCTGCTTTGATCCCTCTTCCTCATCTTTTGTGACGGTACTCTCTGCCACTGTGACACCGTCTTGCTTTTCCTATGAATCTCTATGAGTGTTTTCCCAACCTACTTCATGTCCTCTCTGTTCTTTCATTCCTCATGCATTGTCCCCTAGTTCTGCTTCTTGCCTTTGTTGCCAACCATATGGACTTTATCTAGCACCAGAGCATCGACTATTATGCACATTCATTGACTTCAAATCCACGTTCCTAAATAAGAACTCCTTGCTGCGCTCCAGCTATCCTAGCTAACTTGCACCATGCCAATTTCTAACCTGTACCACGACAATTTCACTGAGTGGTCTGTAAGTATTTATGTATCCCCTTCCTCTACAGAGCATGGAGACTGGTTACAAAGTACATGCTTAATAAAGAACTTCAGGGCTGGTCAGATAGCTTGGTGGATTAAATCACCTGCTTAGGCAAATGCAGGGACCAGGGTTCGATCCCTGGCATGCTGTGCCCACCTTGTCCCCGGGGCGGTCTAAGATAGTGATGAGACTGGACATGGTGGCATGTGCTTGTAATCCCAGTGCTTAGGAAACTGAGAACAGAAGAATCACTACAAGTTCAATCTGTGAGTAAGACCCTGTAGACCCTGTACTAAATAGATACATGAAAGAAAGAAAGAGAGAGAGCCGGGCGTGGTGGCTCACGCCTGTAATCCCAGCACTCGGGAGGCTGAGGCAGGAGGATTGGTGCGAGTTCGAGACCAGCCTGGGCTACAAAAGTGAGCTCAAGGCCAGCCTCAACTGCATAGTGAGACCCTGTCTCAAAAAGACAAAAAGAGAGAGACAGAGAGAGAGAGAGAGAGAGAGAGACAGAGAGAGAGAGAGAGAGAGAAATTCAATATCAATAGAAAGTGTAGGTAGAAAAAAAATCATAAAACCAGAAATACCAATCTATAACACCTTGTGCAGGTGAGTTATCTCTAAGCTTTAAATCAGCCAGTTGAAAGGAGAAATGCAAGAGTTCTCAGATTCACCAGATCTGTAAGATAAAAGCAAACCAAATATCAAGGAAAGCACATGCTATCTTCCATTTTGGTTCTCAAAATAAATCTCTCACAGGACTCTGCTTCTGTCATATTTTGGAGGAAGTCTTTGACTCCGCTGAAGCCTAGAATCAGTAATGGTTGTAAGCATGGCTTGCAATCCTCAGTAAAGCTGGGGGCTCACTCTAGAGTATAACTCAATAAAACAAATGTTTGAGTATAAAACGATACAACCTGAGCATGCCACTACTTGCTGGTCTGGCATGATGAAAATGAAGACTTGCGTATCTTTATGAAGACATACATCTGTTACAAACTATTCATAGATAGCATTTTATACCTTTTTTTTTTTTTCAAAACTGGGGATTGAACCCAGGACCTTGCACTTGGCAGGGAGGCACTTGTGCCCCTGAGCTATCTCCCCAGCCCCTATGTATTCTTTCTCAAAATCAAGTTTATTGTAGAATTAAATAGCAAATATTAGTCAGCTTCTATCTATCATCTAAAATATATATAACAATATATAACTAAGAAACAGATTTAAGGCCAGCCAAATAGTTCAGTGGATCAAAGCACCTGCAAGCAGGTACAGGGGCCTGGGGTTTGATCCCCAGATATGCTGTGCTAGCCCCGCCACCAGGGCATGCTGAGATAGCAATTGAGACTGGGCATGGTGACCTGTAATACCAGCTTTTGGGAAGTTGTAAACACACAGATCACTGTGAATCTGATCTAGTAGTGAGACTCTAAGCACCCTGTAGATCCTCCCCCTACAAAAGACACAGATTTATAAGCTTTAGCAATAACCAGTGTATTGTCTCCAAAGATAGCAGAAAAAATTTAATTTAACCAAGGCAGTCTCAGGGAAGTCTGCTTTTGAATACCTTTCTGGCATTCTAGCTTAACCTGTCCACAATTTGCTCACCTTCTTTGCTTTACACCATCAAACACTATAGCCTAAAGACACAAAGGGAAAGCACTTTTCTACTCACTGACTCAAACTAGTGTGTAGAGAACCCCTCAACTCAAACAAAATAAAAGAAAAGCAAGCAGAACAATAGGCAAAAGACTTGGGGAAAATCATTTCTCTAAAGGAAAAGCTAGGCAGAGTCATCCTGGAGCTTTCTCTCTATTTAAACTCTGCCAAATACTAGTTCAAGAAGGGCATCAAGGTAAGGAGTAATAATAATAATAATAATAATAATAATAATAATAATCTTTGCAAATCACTGAAGGATGTTAATCCAGGGTCAACGTACTTAGCTTCAAATTTTAGGGAAATCACTCTAGATGTTAGTAGGTGTCATGCAGAACAGAAGTTCCTGACCCTGGCTCCAGTAGCAAATGGTCTGCCAGGAGCCAGGCAGCACAGCAGGCAGTGAGCAGCAGGCAAGAAAGCCTTCAATTGTGTTCATGGCTGGTCCTCGTCTCTTACACTACTACCTGAGCTCCACCTCCTGTCACATCAGCAGCAGCAACTGATTCTCTTAGAAACACACGCTGTACCGTGAACTGCACATGCAAGGTATCCACATTGTGTGCATCTTATGAGGATCTACGTCTGAGGCAGTGATGCGAGTACCGAGAAGCAGCTGCAAATATGGACTAATGATTATAGAGAGTTTTGACCGCACAGAGACCCTAATAAATCCGCTGTTTACTGGATTATGACAAAACTGTGTCAATGAGTGACAAGTGACAAGCTGCATCTGGTGACAAGTGCAATCAGAACCCAACATTTATTTTAGTGCACACCTGGAGAATCTATTATTTTATTTGTCATTTTTGCCCCTTTCCTGCACTGCACACTTGCCTACTCACAGCTTTGGTAAACCCACAATTAACCCTAGCCAAGATGTTAAACACAAATGGCAATAGAGCCTCTTTGAAGGGGGAAAAAGTTCAATGATGAGACAGCAGACGGCTCAAAGACAGCCTTCAGAAAGAAGAATCTATGTAAAATAAATTATCAAGAATGCTACTTAAATTACAGATTCTGTTGTAAAAGGTGGCTTACATAATTCATGTCACTTTGTGAAATACTAAGGCACCTCTGTTCATAACCTTCATTTGTTCCACAGTTCTGGGGAAAGTGTTCACCTTCACATTCATGCGAAAAGAGATGGCTGTGGTCATGCAGAATGCACAAACAAAAGCAAAATTTTGTCCAGCCAAATTGCTCACAATTAACCTAACTAAGGAAGTAAAAGACCTTTTCAATGAAAACTATAGTACTCTGAAAAAAGAGATCCTTCAAGATTTGAGGAAATGGAAAGATATTCCCTGCTTCTGGATAGGAAGAACCAATATTGTGAAGATGGCCATACTCCCTTATTGTAATACAGATTTAATGCAATTCTTATCAAAATACCATCAACATACCTCACAGACCTGGAGAAATCATTCCTAAAGTTTATTTGGAACCAAAAAAGACCCAGAATTGCAAAGACAATTCTCAGCAATAAAGGTACGGCAGGAGGCATTACAATTCCTGACCTAAAGTTATACTACAAAGCTACAGTAATAAAATCAGCATGGTATTGGCAAAAGAATAGACCTGAAGATCAATGGAATACACTAGAGGACGCAGAAGCAAATACAAACACACTCCGCCACCTTATTTTTGACAAAGGGGCCAAACACGTGTACTGGAAGAAAGACAGCCTCTTTAACAAATGGTGCTGGAAAAATTGGCTCTCTACATGCTGAAAACTAAAACTTGACCCTAGTCTCTCACCATGCACGAAAATAAAGTAGAAATGAATTAAAGATCTAAATATTGAAAGAGAAACATTAAATCTCCTGGAAGAGAAAGTGGGAGGAAATCTTGAAGACATCGGAGTAGGCAAAGAGTTCATGGACGGAAATCAAATTGCACGTTTAACACTTGAAAGCATCAACAATTGGGACCTCCTCCAGCTAAGAAGTTTCTGCATGTCAAAAGAAATTACCAACAGAATGAAAAGACAACCTACAAATTTTGAAAAGATTTTAACTAATAAATATTCAGACAAAGGTCTTCTATCTAGAATTTATAAAAAACTAAAAAACACTAGGGTCTCAAAATTCAAAGATCCAATCCAGAAATGGGCATCTGAGATGAACACACTTCTCAGAGAAAGAAATTCAGTAAGCCTATAAGTACATAAAGAAATTCTCCACATTGCTAGCCATACATGAAATGCAAATTAAAACACACTTAGATACCATCTCACTCCGGAGAGAATGGCTATCATAAAGAAATCAGCAAACAGCAAATGTTGGAGAGGCTGTGGGGAAAAAGGAACCCTTCTCCACTGCGGTAGGCATGCAGATTGGTGCAACCATTAGGGAAAACGGTGTGGAAGCTCCTTAAAAAACTAGAACTGGAAATCACATTCAATCCAGCTATCCCCCTACTGAGAATTTTCCCAGAAAAACTGAAGACATCATACCATAGTGATATCTGTACAGCTATGTTTATAGCAGCCCAATTTGTAATAACCAAATCTTGGAAACAATCAAAATGCCCATCTTTTGAAGAATGGTTGAAAAAGATGTGGTATTCTTATACAATGGAATATTACTCAGCTATAAAGAATGATAAATTGGAAGACTTCATATATAAATGGATGTACGTTGAACATATACTTATAAGTGAAATAAACCAGACCTACATGTGTGGATATTGTATAGTCTCCTAGTGTAAGAACTCTAAAGAAGAAATTAAAATGGAAGGGCATAACACAGCTGAATGGCAATCAAGGACATGGACTAAACAACGAAGTGACTGGAAGCAGAAAAGAGAGAAAACATAGCAGGAACAAAACCGTGCACTTATGTACACAGGACGAATCAGATATTGGCCCTAAGAACGTTTCCAAAGATTTTTCACATTAATAATACCAATATGCAATGCTAAAAATAGGCTTGGTATGCTTGTCATTCTGGTCTTTTAGATGTGTACTACTTCTAATGTAAACTCAGTTACTGCTATACTCTCCCTGAAGTAAATGATTGACTAACAACAACAACAACAAAAGGTGTTGATTGTAAGGGACTAGGCAAAATGTCATAAGCTCAACAGGCTAAATTTGGAAAATCCTTGGATTTCTAAATGTCTGTGTAAAAATGTGTAACTGCTTTTATCACATTCTATAGAGATTTATTAGAGTATCAATGATTGACAGAAAATACCAATTTCAAGCTAAGTCTAAGATGTTCAATATTCAGAAAGACAGTGATGTTAAGATCAATTACCCATGTTATAGAGTAATAGTATCACGAAGCTTCTCTGCTGGAGGGTTGAGAATGTAATATAACAGACAAAAAATTGGAGGAAAAGAAGGGCTATGAAGATAGCCAACATTTTGGCCCTAGCCCTTCAAGATCAGTGAGGACGCAGGACAAAAGAGAACCTGTGCTATAACATCCCATAACTCTGTGGTGTCCCAAATTTTCTGGTCAAGAAGACTATGGGACCTGAGAGGAAAGGGATAAATGAAGGATAGTGTGTCTAAGGAGAGTCATCTAGAGAAAAAATATTCTCTCAGGCTTTCACAGAAAGCAAACTCATCAAGCAATGACCATGACTCATCCCGATGGCTGACACTGACAACACTTCTACTGACACTGACAACAGTTCTACAAAGCACTGTATATGGTTCCAAAGTTAATCCTGAGGGGATTTGACCTTGGAAAATACAAAAGATGAATGTTTTGTTATGTAGGTCTTGTTTTAACTTGCCTTGATCACCCAGCAGAAAAGCTTAATTATGAGGCATAAAACGCAGAACTAGATTAGTATGGTGGTCTGTAAGAGGCTTAAATCAACAGCTTCCAACATGTCAGTTTCACTGGTAACCTAATGCAATTATGGAATATTGGACTGTGTATACAACTACTTCCTCACAGTTCAAAGAGAAGAAATTTTTTCTTTTTTTTTTCTTTTCCTTCCTTACCAATATCGATCAGAAAATTTATCATGTCTACACCCTGTACTCTGTATAACTATTATGAGGACAACAATATGCAATGTGTCAATTATTGCAAATGTACTACTAACGTGTTTTGAAACTATCATATTGTTATTTCTTATTAAAAATAATAAAAAACAATTTAAAAAATTGCTCACAAAAGCATTCATTAACCGACGTACCACTGTATGTGTTAATCAGCTAGCCAACCAAGCCACGAAACCTGAAAATCTGCTTTGCCAAGTAAAAGCCAAGAACATGCATTGAAAGACAAGCTCTGGAATTTTTCAGGAGAAAAATAATATGTGAGCATGAATGGCAGATATAATTACTGAAGGCCACTGCATCATCAAAAGTGTCTGCACTAAGAGTATCATTCGTAGTGGTTAAACATATTGTTAAAGCTAAAATTCCCTTTAATATTGGTGAATAGTTAATCCCGGTTATTGACAAGAACCCCCATCATAAACTTGAAGAGGCTGAAACTCAAAAGGTAATGCACGTTCCTCTTTAGCTACTACCGTATTGATGAAATAGTACATGACATTAAGGCACAATTGTTAGAGATGATTAGAGTCACTATGTGCCCAATCTAGGTTGAGTCTTCCAATGTTGACAAAAGGCACCAATGCTTGTTTCTGTGTAATACATTTTTTTAAGAAGATGTGCACAAGGGTACGTCATGTGCATTTTTGTTGTCAACTACGCCATAGCCGAAAGATCATTCAAGTCTTTCAATGGCTGTCTGTTGGGAGCAGTGAGTTGCTGATTTTGTGTTAGCGCTCCCATGGACAGAATGGCTGCCATGACTAGATGGCTTTCTGCGTTGGCTACTCACATCAAAGAGGTCACTTGTGAATGAAAAGCTATACAGCGTCACTCATAGAAAAATGCTGGCAAGTCAAAAAATGTCACCTGAGGTAACATTTTGTAGGATGTGATTAAAATTAGAGCCACATGCCCTCAGTCCACATCTATTTGGGCAATCCCATGAGATGGAAACAGAACACAACATCTTCTCTTCTACAATGAAGCGGCTTTTGAAAGGTAGATCACTGACCAAATCTTCTGAGTTCTGATAGTGCTCTGAGATTTCTTTTAGCCAACTGCCACGACTGGCAGCACATTTCAGTGACAGAGAACAGATCATAAAATTTGCTTTCTTGGGGCCTGGCGGGATGGCACAGTGGTCTAAAGCGCCTGCTTGGGAAAGCTTGGGTGGCTTCAGGGACCGAGGTTCAATCCCCGGCACCACATGCTGCGCCAGCCCTGTCCTCGGGGTGGGCTGAGCTGGCCATAAAAATGAGTGAATAAACAAAGGTTCTGAAACAAGAAAAAATAAAATAAAATAAAATTCTTTAAAAAAAAAATAAAATTTGCTTTCTTGTATGAGATACTCAACTTATTCGACAAACTTAATCTGAAACTTCAAAGGAGAACAACCACTGTGTTCTAGTCAGCAAATGAGATGCTTCATTCAAGGCCAAACTGGAATCATGAGGGCAACGAGTGAATGTTAGGATTCTTGACATGTTTTAAGCATTAACAGATATTTTGAAAAATCAAACCATGCCCTTTTCTCTCCCAGGTAATGGTACAATCACCTGCCTCAGCTTTCAAAAATGTGTGAGCATTAATCTCCAGCAATAAAAAAAAAATCACTGTACTAGAAGGAGTAAACTCACCCTTGTATAAGCCAAATGACTGGGCTTGACTCATACTATAAAAGGATCAGTGACTGGAGATTGCAAATGACAAGGGCTTTAAAAGTATGTTTAGTGTCTGGGTGATGGCTCAGTGGCCCAGGTGCCTGCCTGGCAAGATCCTGAGCCTGATTCCCAGTACCAAAACAATAAAAATAAAAGTATGTTTAAGACTCAATCTCTATACTTTCTGAGAAGTATAGTGACATAGTCTGTCACTAAAGCACTAAAAAAAACCTGATTCCATTAACAATATTTTATCTTTGTGAAACAGGGTTTCCTAGAGTGACCATAACAAAAATGAGATTGCAGAGTAAACTGGGCACACACAGCACACACTGAGTGTCGTCTCTCCCCCCACCCCAAGATAGGGCTATTTACAGAAAGAAATGCTCAGGGCTCTGGCTGGCTCTACATTAGAGGGAGTTGTACATTATTTCATCATATGCTACAATACCAGAACAAAACTAAAGTGAACAATAAATGAAATGTTTCAGAATCATCCTGAAGCCACTTCCTGGTCCATGGAAACCCAGTCTTCGCTGTAACAAGCTCCTGCTGCCAATAAGGTTGAGAAGCACAGATTTAAAAGAAAGGAACTCTGCTATGGTTAAAGATGTCTGGAAACCCTAAGCCAACCCATCAGGAATCCTAGGAAGCTCCGAGAGAAGACAAGTTGAGAGAGGAATAGTTGGCCCAGAAATTCATAATGGAAGAAAGATTGCGGAGCGTGTATGCCACCAAGGACAAATAATCTTTTCCGTGACTGCCCTCCTTCACCCCCTCACTCAGGTCCAACCCGCTGCCCACACCCAACGGTTTCTCCCAAGCTCTCCCTCAGCCTCCGAGCTCTTTTCCAGCGTCCTGGTTAGCCCCCTCTTACCAGGAGGGGGTTCTTTAGTGTAAATCGGTTCCCATGTTTAAAATCCTCCACTGTTCTCCACAGGAAAGAGGGCCATGCCTGCCCCATTAGCGAAACTCACAGGCTGCTTCCTAACCTGACCCACCACTCCCAAGAATGTCCCTACCCTGCAGATTTGAAAAGCCACTTGTGTTTCAGCACACCTGAGCCTTCCCACAGGATGCACCTCTTTGTAACACACCCTCCCCCCTCCCCCTTGCCACCCATCCCCCTCCCACTGAACTTGGAGCTGTGCGGACTTCCCAGGCAGTCCCACTTCCCGGGAGACTTTCCAGGAAAACACTCCCCTGCTGCCACCTTCTCCTGCATGCCTCTATGCACTCACCTGCTGCTCGTTACTGTCACTGCCCACGTGTTTGCGCACATCCCTGACCAGAGTGAGCACCCCTGAGGGCAGGATTGCACATCTTACATTCATCATCTGCATGAGAACCATGTTCACTCTTGCTTAAATTTCAGACCACAGCTGGAAATCACCTCCCCAAGGTCTGATCCTTGACCTTGCCCTGCCTGAAAGAGCCCTTGGGTGAGGCGCTTTCCATTTCCTTTTACTTTCTGTCATTATTCTTGTTATCCTTTACCATAGCTCAATTACTTAGCAACATAATTATGTCATGCTCATGTCCATTGTACCCTCAGTATTATAAGAGCTCCTGGCACAGAGCTGATAGAAAATGCCGTCGATATTTGATGATGAAAAGAGCGAATGAAGAGGTATGTGTGAACCTGCAGTGGTGAGTGCCTGGGCTAGAAGAGGCTGAGGACTGGAACATAGTGGGGCAGGGTAACGCACACAGGTAATGCCAGCTACTTGGGAGGCTAAGGCAAGAGGATCTCAAATTTGAGGTTAGCTAGGGCAGTTAAGCAAAACCTTGTCTCAAAAATAAATCATAAATAAATGAAATGGGCTGAGGATGTGGTTAGTGTACAACACCTGTCTAGTATGCATGGATGCCTTTGTTTCAATCCCCAGAGCTGAAAAGGAAAGGGAAACAGAAAAGGAAAGAGAGGAAGAGAAAAAGAAGGAGGGGAGGGAGGGGAGGGGAGGGGAGGGGGGAGGGGAGGAAGGCAGGAGTAAGAATTCTAACTGTAAACATCCCACTGGATATCATATGGTACCTCACAAATAAGCATAACTTTTACATGGTGTCAGTTAAACAATATTTTTTTTAAAAAACAACCACATTGAAACACTCCCATCTGGTTAGGGGGAAGAGGAGACAGGGAAACATGGGGAACTTCTCTCCTACCACCCCTGCCCTTGTCCTCGGCCACCCTCACACCACCAGGGAAAACTGTAGCTTTTGCCGTATTGGTCAAAAGGGGGGCCAGGTGAGCTCAGCGACTGACAGAGCCTGTGCTTGCCTCTTCTCCTGCCTCCCCAGGGGTACTTCATTACCATCACTATTAATTCTTAGCAGTGGTTCTCATTTAAAATAACATAGTTCTAAAAATAATACGCAAAAATTGAATCTAAAAATGATTTGCCAGGTTCTGCTCCTTCCCCAGACCTCTTCATCAATGCAAATTGATTTTAAGTTGAGGTTTTCCAGAGGCACACACTGCCCTTCCATGAAGGGGGAAGGAGCTGACACCTTGCGCTCTCCTGGCCAAGCGCGAAACCCTTTCCTCTGAGAAGAACCTTTATCTTAAGGTTCTTTCCAAACAGTCATTATTTTCACAGCACTAAGAAGCTTTGCTTACTTGCAATACACTATAGAATAAATCGAGCATGTCAAACTAAGTCATTCGTCCACTGGAGTGGGGGGAGCCTTGCCAAGTTCCAATATGGCCACTCAGGATTTCTCAGGCCTGGCAGCCAGCAGCACTCTGGCATTTCCCTGTTCTGTGTAACAGGGCCTGACCTGGGCTCTGAGTCAGCACACCCTGGATTCAAGTCCTCTCTCTGCAGTTTCCTGAGCAGATTATCCAGTTTCATTAAGTGCTTGCAAACCAGCAATCATAAGAACACTTGTTTCACCAAGTTGCAATGAGAATTAAATATGATAATGTGTGCAAACTACTTTACACAGAATCAGGAACAAGTTAAAGTTGCTATGCTTATCATAGACACCTGGAGTGGTATAGTTCTCACTTGGTCCCCTGCCCTCATAAACTTTTCCTCATCAAATTGGAAAATGAGAAACTCACACCTGGAGTTGGATGTTTAGCTCTGCCGTTTGATACTCACCTTTGTAGGTAAAGTCTGCCATGGGAGTATTTGAACGGCCAAACACCTCCATGAAGAACTCAGCTTCAGTAATTACCCAGTTACTCATTTGTACATAATAGTTCCCCATCCACCCAGCCATCTAGCCATTCACCTACCCACCGATTCCCTCACTTGCTGAGCCGTATAACTATCTGGGTTTCCACCACCTGCCCACCCTGTCCATCTGTGCTTAGTACACATGCTAAATGCAGTGCATATACTGAGCTCCTACATGGGCGAGGACTGGCCTAAGTGCTGCTGACCTACCAAGACCATGAGACATAGTCCTTGCCTAAGAGCTGCAGAGTCAAATAATTCAAAGAAACTGTAGACAAAACAGAATGCAAAAATCACCTTAAGAGTTATTGAAGGTGAATAAAGGTCATTTCCACGTGAGCCAAGCAGCAAATTAAAGGCCAGAAAATCTTTCTTTAGTCCAGGGTTTAATGTGGATCTAACGCTGCTCTATGGTCCACACATACAGCGAGGAAGCAGAAGCGGAAGATTCCAGGAGCTCTTTTACCTGCGACAATTCAACTTCTCTGCCTCTGAGCAAGGAAAAGCCATCTTCAGACTGAGCACAAAATAGGAGGAGTAGCGGAAGCAACTTCACAATAATAGAAACACCAGAAAAGTGAGTGGTATGGCAGGTGGGGCCATGTGACAGTAGCATGTGGCAGGTCGTATCTTCAGAGTTAGATCCAGAATACATGGTGATGGTCCTTCTATCCAGGCAAAGGAGCACATAAGCCCAAAGGTGACGGGGTGACGTGTGACTGTGGCAAATTTTTTTTAAGTAGGCTATGGAGTAAAAAGGACAAGGGTAACAATGGACAGAAGAAGACAGGGTAAAAGTTTTTATAACAGGATAGGTAAATAGAAATGAGGGTTTGGGGGTCTGAATTAAAGTAACAGTCAGAGTGTAAATGAGACAACTTGAGAATACTTACAGGCACAATCTACCAAGTCCAATTGTGCATTAAGAATGGAGCCAAGTAGTTAGAGATGACATCTCCACTTTTGTGTCAATCATGGATATTATGATTTAGATCTAAAATGTTCCCCCCAAATCTCTTGTGTTTGGAAGGTGATGGGATGATATGGGGCACTGTACTCACCAGGAGACTCATGAACGGATTAGCTCAGTAGCCCAATGTGCTGCAGGAGGAGCAGCTGTTGGTTGGCGGTGGGTGACAGAGGATGTGACTCGGTCCCTGGTCCCTGACTGATCTCTCCCCCCCCCCCATTTCCTGCTGCCATGGAGTGAACAACTCTCCTGCGCTATGCCTTGGAGTCCAACAAGGCCATCATTAGTGGGACTGAACCCACTCATAATGATTCCAAACCAATTTGTCCTCAGATTGTGGGCATTGAGCACTTTATCCCAGCAACAGCAAAGTGACTAGCGCAATGAAAAATACATTCACAAAAACCCATGGACCCCTGGCCCTGACCACCAGCCAAGACCTGTGCCAGCCCTGGGAACACTCAGGTTAGCAAGTCAGGGGTCAGTGCTGCCCTCAGGTGACTTGCAGGACCAATAAATCCTGAGGAAAGCCTCCGCTTTGCAGATGATGTAGCACTTACTGGGCACTAGCTAGGAACAAAACAGCATTAGTTCCTTACACCCCTGCTAAGAGAGAACACAGAGAACTGGGGGGTCACCTGGCATCCTTTGTGTATCCAAGAGGCAGCAGGAATCAACAGTACTCACTCAAGGAAGGAAAGTGCCTGTAAGAAAAACAGAAGAATTAATCTGCTGTATCTACACGAGGGGACACTTTCCCAGAGTTACCTCCTCCTTTCACCCCCATATTGGGGCAAGTGAGGCATAGCTAGGCAGAAGCCCATCCATATGAAAGAGAGTTAAAGTCTCCATGTAGAGGGATCCCTAAAGAAACTGGTCTGGGCTCTAGACCCACACCTGCATTCCCTGCAAGCCCTGTTACTGCAGATGTGGAAGTATTCGGGCAACTTCTCTCTTCGCTCTTTGATCTGCATCAGACTATTCCCCCACACTGAGCATGCCGGATGTGAGCAAACAGCTTGGCTGAGTGAATATCCCATTTAGAGACATGCAAGCAACGTTCTAAGCCTGTGGCTCCGATGCCAGGCCCCTCCGAAGTTGTACCAAGGAGAAGCAGATGGTGCCCTGTCTACAGTGTCCCTCTGCCCATTTGCCTGGTGAATATCCTTTTTACCACAACTCTTACCCTCCAGAATTGTTTGATCCAGAAGCTCTTTCTGATGATCCCTAAACTTTCCCGGGCATGGAGCCCCTTTAATCTACTCCCCTACTAATCTTAGCCACATCTACAATGCTTAATTTTGATCTCATCTATTCATATATATCTTTCTCTTTAAGAAACTCTAACATTCCCCATACAGGACTCTGTCTTACTCATCTTTGTCCTTGTGCCTGACATCTAAGCATACTTCAAGAGCATTTGCTAATGGCAAGAGGAGTCCACTTTCATAGAGAGCACACACTTGAGCAAGAGCAACCCTGAGTGCTTATAGACACCATGCATTAAATTTTCATGATACATTGTTTTGCAGTTGGCGATTTTGTCCAAGTCATAGACGAAGAAAATAAGGTGTAGAGCAGCCAATTCTCCAAAAATGAAAGTGCTATTCTTTCCTCACATCTCCTTCACTTTAGATAAAGGGTAGCTATCACAATCTGAAATTGAAACAGCTTCTGATACCACTGTAAATCTGTGGTAGTCCATGTCAACCAAAAATGTGTGAAGTCGCTGGGATTGTGAGCTCCTGCTCACTCAGCCCGACAGAGGAGCCACGCACGAGCCTCAGAGGCTCATTGCTTGACCCACACATGATAAGGACGGCCAGTAAGCACAGCCGCCTCTTCTCCCTCCCGCTCTGACCCAAGGGACACAGCTCATTTAGCCTCACGTTCCTCCCTGTGACTTTCTCTGGCTCTCCCTTCTCAGGTTCATCTCAGCAGGCTCCCCACCAAAGCACAGTCCACCATGTGCCAAAGACGGCTCCCCAGCAGGGGAGGGCAGAGCCCTGTAGGCACAGAGATTCATGGGATGGTCAGACACCTCCAAAAAAGTTCCTTTGATATCCACACCCTTGATATCCTGAAGAGCACCGAGAACACTGCACTTCTTTCATCAAAATGAGAATGACCACCCGGCCTGAATGCTCCACAGAGAACAACAGAGAACCAGAAGGAATGGAGGTAGCTTCCTGGAGCAAAGGTGTATGGTTTAAATGGTTACATAACTCCTGCTGCAAACCAGAACATTCTGTACAGTCACAAGAGGCTTAGTCTAAACCAAAAATCTAAGATCATCTAGTCAGAACATTTCACAGACTGGTTATGCCCTTATCCAGTGAATCACCTATGAATCACCCTACAAAGTACCATGGGCCCCAAATAAGACAGCATTTTTGTCCGCTCCCTGACTTTACACAGAAGGGTGGGTAGCGGTCTTGCCTTCTCCTTCTGCAGCCCATAGCTACTGCTGTGCGCATGTGTCCCTGCGCATCTTGGAGGTGCTCAGCTTGTCCTTGTGGTACTCAAGACAAGGTAAGGAAAGAGAAGTGTAAACAGCAAAGAAGTAAGATTGCTCTTCATGTTTTGGGAAGGGAAGGTCGTCTATCATGTTTGTACCGGTTTACTCTATCTTTTGTCTTCTTGGTGGAGCTGCAAGGAGATGTCCATTCAGCGTCCAACACCCCTGTAGGGTTGAGATCCACAGAGAGCTTCTACCCTCGGTCAGTGCCTGCCATTACCTTGACACACGAGGAGACACTTGGCATCTCACAGGCACAAATGCATTCATTACCTTGCAGTTCAGAGAAATAGAAGTCCAAATTGGGTCTGTGAAGCACAGATCAACGCATGGGCCAGACCGTGTTTCCCCAAGCCTCCAGGGCACAACCCACCTCCTCACCTTTTCATCCTAGGAGCCTAGGAGCCACGGCTGGTGCCCTTCCTCTGTATCCAAAACCAGCAACAGCAGGCCCAAACAGCCTGAAGCTGCTGTGTATTCCAGCACTCTGCTACCTCCCTGTTCCACACACCAGACCCGCTTGGATTGCAGGATGAACCTCCCATCTCAACATCTTTATCCTCACCTGCAAATTCTCTTTTCACTGTGCATGTGGGACACGCAGTGATACAGTCTCCAGTGCTGGGGATTAGAACTCAGACCTCTTTGAGGAGCTACCATTCTGTCTCTCACCATCTCAATCTGAAAACTTTCATTTTTTATATCTGATTGAAACTGATCAAATTTATGTTAGCCTATTATTTCTCATTAGACCTTTTATGTTTTTAATGTGTTCAAAAACATGATCTTTATATTAGTCTTAGGCTTCCCTCGGTAGTGTTTTCTCCTCCTGCTCCTCCTCCTCCTCCTCTTTCTCCTCCTCCTCTTCTTCCTCTCCCTCCTCTATTTCTTCTTCTCTTTCTTGTTTCTCTCTCTTTCGTTATAGTACTGAGGATCAAACCCAGGGCTTCACACATGCTAAACAAGTGCTCTATGACTGAGCTACAGCCTCAGTCATATGCATTTCTTATTTTGACAGGGTCTCACCACATTACTCAGACTGACCTTCAACTTTCAGTCCTCCTGCTTTAGCCTCCCAAGCAGTTGGAATTATAGGTGCATACCACAGCACCCCACCCCCAGTTTCCTTTTATGTGTGAGGATTTATATTTGTCTCCCTTGACATCTCCCTTCCAAAAGAATCGTTTGCTCTTTGAAACACATTAGTCTGACTTAGATCTTGTACTGAAAAAAATGCACACTAAGCTTAATCTCTATAGACTCCCAAAGCAGTGACCTGGCACCTACTTTTCTCCCAAGTGGGTTATCTGGCAGAGGCCAGGCATGCAACCACAGAGCCGAGCTTCCCACTCACAGCCCACATGAGTCTCCACCTTGCTTTGTGCACTCAGCAAGTCTCTGGGTCCCACTGCTCCTGGCCTGCAGATCCACCTCAGCTCAGACCTCCCGCGCTCCCTTTCCCACCCATTTCCATTTGGGGAACTCATGTTACGTGACTGATTTCTAGCCTCTTTGTGTGAGCAGTAGCAGAATAGCGCCAATACCCTGCGAAGACATGCTTACCCTGCTCCCTAAAACCTGTAATCATGTGTCACCTGCAAGCCAGACTGATGTAGGATGAAGACCTTGGAAAGGACACAGTATTTTCCATTACTGGAGTGGTCCCAGTGTCTGGGTGATTCCAAGGCTGCAGAGAACTGAGAGAGAAGGCAGTGTCACAGGAACTGATGCCCCACTGCTGGTGCTAGGTGTGGACTGTGTGCAAGGACTGGGAGGCGTCGGGACTGCCTCCTACACCATACCCTGACAATAGCCCAGAAGGCCTTTGTCACATTTCTGATCTACAGTACTGGAAGTTAACCAAGTCATACTATTTTAAATTCCTACAGTTATTACAGAAGCAGTAGAAATTTCATATAGTGTGCATTCCTTTTTCAGTCCATGCTGATGATTGAAGCCTTCTAAGGTAATGCAATTTAAAGTCGTTACTGGAAATACCTCCTCCAGACCATTAGCCAAAATTTTAAATAGGACTGCACAGAATGGAGGTTGAACCCTATAGGACTCTGTCTCAGAACATCTTGGGTGGGACTACAAGTGAAATTAACTATTGCATTTCATTTCCTAGACATAATTTGATATCCAAGTCAATCTGTACCTTTCCTGCTAACCATGACACTGGACAGGTTTATCCACATAAAGACTACCTTCTCTAGCTTTCCTAGTCTGAACTTGCAGTCAGCTCCCCAATGTGTACTCATAGCAGTAACTACCTCAGTGTGTATGCATGTACAGAGAGACAGAGAGACAGAACTTAAAAAACAAAAACTGCCTGAGAGTAGATTAGGAATAAGTCTGCCTTGGCTCTTGCTGGAAAGGATTAAAATCTCATAGAAAATCTAACTGAGAACTTAAAACTAAACCTAAAAGAGTTTAGGGCGAGAAATAGAAAAGAAAGGACTTTAATGCAGGTCTCAGGGAATTCCTGAAATAAAATTCCAAGTAATGGGTACTTCCAGAGAAAGAAAGAAGAAAGAATGAATGAATGAACAAAAGAAAGAATGAGAGAGAGAGAGAGAGAGAGAGAGAGAGAGAGAAAATGAGATTCCAAAGCAGGATACATTATAAAATCAGAGCATAAAAGAATACATAATAAAATTATCAGGTATAAATATGAAATATGTATAGTTGACATACTTTAAAACTACAAAGTGATAAGATGAAAAAGTTCGAGACAAAAAAAAAAAAAGCAGCCAGGCGTGGTGGCACACACCTGTAACCCCAGCACTTGGGAGGCTGAGACAGGAGGATCGGTGTGAGTTCAAGACCAGCCTGGGCTACAAAAGTGACCTCAAGGCCAGCCTTAAAAGCATAGCGAGACCCTGTCTCAAAAAGACAAAAAAGATTAAAAAGTTTGAGATGTACTGTATAACATTGCACATCACTGTGCTTAAAATTAACAATAATATACTCTACACTTAAAAATTTACTAAGAAAGTAAATTTGATGTTACATATTTTACCACAGTATTGAAGTGAAAGGTTATGCCAAAACATAGCTGTGGAAATAAAAGACTGTCAAACATAATTAGGCATATTAGTACAGCTATCAGTTAGAAATTTAACACAAAAAAAAAGTTAAAAGGAAGGGCCAGGGAGATGGCTCAGGGGCACAAGTGCCTGCCTGGCAAGTGCAAGGTCCTGAGTTTGATCCCTGGTTCCGAGAAGAAAGAAAGAAAGAAAGAAAGAAAGAAAGAAAGAAAGAAAGAAAGAAAGAAAGAAAGAAAGAAAGAAAGAAAGAAAGAAAGATTTAAGGGGAAAAAGCAAAGTAACTAGTCATAACTGCAAAGAAAATTTATAAAGAGCAAGCTGAAGGAGTTACCCAATGTGTTGAAATTGATGGAAAAGAAATGAGAAAACATGAAGGAAATGTTAAGAACTAAGGAAGTTGTAGAGTCGGACCACCATGCAAGGTAATGGGGGGAGCGGGAAGCATTCCAAGAGATAACGGGTAGGTCCTACCCGGGGCCAATTCAGGACAGTAATCTCTGACTCATGGAGATCATGAACACCCACATTCGCAGAGAAATCCCCACCCAGACCCCAAAGTGAACCTGTACAAAAAAAGACAAAGAGGAAATACTCAGAGGGAAACACAGATCACAGATGAGTCATAAAGATCTGCAACCAGCTTTCAAATGTGAGGGTAAAATGAACACAGCTTCAAGGAAGAAAAACCTGAGAGAGATTGTAAGTAATAAACACTCACAAAAGAAACTCCTTTTCTTTGGTTTTTTTAATATGTTTTAGCCTGCTCAGCCTGTCCTGGGGGTGGGGCTGGCGCAGCATGTGGTGCCAGGGATCTCTAACTATGGCCCCTGAGGTTGCCTAAGCTTGCCTAAGCAAGAGCTTTAGACTGCTGAGCCATCTCACTGGCCCCAGTAAAGAAACTCCTGAAGGATGAATTCTAGGCAGAAGAAAAGATCTCAGAAGGAAATAAAATGGTTCTCAAGAAGAAATATAAGATAAAGAAAATGACCAGTATGTGAGTAAATATTTCAAGGTACAGAACAATAAATATAAAGTCCAATTTATAATGTTAAAGAAGAAGTAAAAGACTCAAGAAAAACAGTGCAGAAGTCCAAAATGGATAGTAGGGCAGGTTATGTTAGTGCCAAGAAACCCAGAGGCTCTGTTGGTGCTAAATAACAGCTTATTTCAAAAGCATTTCTAGAATCCAGTTGCTTCTGCCTCAGATCAGTTGTTGATGTCTTTCACAAAGCTTGAATGCTCGCATTTTCTATGAACCCAATTTTCTAATTGTGGCACTTTGAGACACACCCAGAGCATTTAAATAGCTAAGCCAAATGTAACACATTCCCAAACTCTCAGAATTTTGCCTTTTCCATATTGTCTCCATTTAGTTTCTAAGAATGATGAGATAGCTACAACGACAGTAGTCTAAGTGGTTGTGTATTTCATCTAAAATGTCCTGAAATCACTCAGAGTTATTACGTAAATACCAAGATCTGCTTATTATGTCATTATGGGGGGGGGGGGTTCAACAGTCCTCCTGCTGCCGCTGCTTCCTAAGATGAGATCATCAAGGAAGGATTAGTGGTGTAATGTCTGAGGGGCCTAACCAACAGCTTAAGTCTTTCAGATGTGCACAAGGTAATTTTAAATAAATTCCAGGTATTTTCTGATGATAGCTCTCAACTCAATCATAGCTACCTTTAAAGAAATGCTAATAGGATGAGGTAATGTTCAGTGCAAAACTTTACACATAGAAGATCCTCAGTAACCATAGCTATTATTCATTTTTCTTCATGGAATTTCTGGGTAGAATTGAAATAACACTAATAGTATAATCAGCGTGATGGACTACGTGTCTTCTGAAGTATTGGTTCCTTCTTTGGTTTACAACTTTCCAAGACCACAGAGTAGAGGGGAACAGAGAGATATTTCCCTGTGACCTTATTTAATTTCTGGGGATTTCTGATTCATTGAGTGGAAGAATGCTTAGAAAGTAGTAGTGGGGCACTGAAGGAGCCCCAAGCTGCTCAGTGTGACCGGTAATCTGGGGTTTGGACAAAGGCTTTTGAGCCCCTCCCTGGGCTAGACCCTGTGCTTGTTGCTAGGGACACAGAGATGGTCAGATCTTAGGGTCTTAGGATCTCAGAGACCAATTACAAAGCCAATTACAAAGCATCCCTACCAAAGAGCCATGAGTAAAGCCGGAAGCTGCAAGAGGTGGAATCGATGATCTTAACAGGAGGAGCTGCAGAAAACTAGAAAAGGAGTTGATATATCAAATTACACTTGATGTCTGAGAAATAAGAAGAAAGAACACTCCAGAGAGAGGTTAACGCATACAGCCCTGAGACCGGCAAAGCCTGGGCCAGGTTTAAGGAACTGTGAACGTGTAAGTTTTAAAAAGTTGATTTGAAGAGGGTAGTGCTAAAATTACTTCAGAAATGAAAGACACTAAAGGTCAGGAGAGGAAAAAAAAAAAAAAAAAAAAAAAAAAAAAAAAAAAAACAGTATAGAGGCCATCGCAGGAGTCTAGACAAGTCATGATAATGATATGAATCAAGTCAGAGAGCTGGGAATGCTGCCAAGCACGTGACAAGAAAGCACACAAGCGAAGCTACTAATGCGGTAGGAGAGGAAGACAAATAAAGACAATAGAGAGCTATTTAACTTGAGAAACTGAGCACATCATTTCACTACTATCTAAAAGAAAAAAAAAAAAAATGTAGGACATTAAACAGGCCCAGAGGAAAACTAAATAAATCTCATTTAGGTTAAGATGTTCACAGTATCTGAATAGGGAAGATAGGATCTAATCAGTAATTTAAAACATAGTAATGACATTTTAATCATAAATATTTGTAAATGATAGGTGGAGTTATGGTAAATGGTAAAATCAAGATTTTTTTTTTTTCATTTGTGTATATGGTACAGGGTGCATTGAACTCTGTGCTTGCCAAAGTAGGCACTTAGTCCACTAAGCTATATTGCTGGCCCTGTAAATTTGAGATTTTAAGCAAAAGCAAACATGGAGAAGAAGATAAGGGGACATAAAGATTTTTCCAGAATAACAGAAGTCCACTGGAAGTCCAGTCCCATCCATGGGAACCCACAATGCATTGCAGACCATTTAAGTTAAAAAAAAAAAAATGCTACATTTCTACTGCTATTCCATGCTTAACTTCTTTAAGCCATGACTACCTGCAAACTCACTGTCAGAATCCTTGAACTTTCCTTTACATCCTAGAATTGACTAGAACTTTTTGATAGAAGGAAGGAATCATATTAAAATATACAGAAAATAAGCTGATAAACCAAAAAGACATGGAGCCATAACATATATCCAAGACCAAAGCCTGTCTTCTGCTTGCAAGGACTGCTCTTCTGTCCTGCTTTGAAGGTTTATGCTTATCAGTTGGCCATCAGTCTCACCCTGCCCAATGATGACTTGGCAAAAGATGCTATATGTGCCTAACTATGAGCATTGTTACTCTCTGCCCACAGTATGAGTCCCTTCTTATAACTTCCAGGCCATCTCATGCATCTCCCTTTGGAAACAACAATAGCCCAAAGGACTATGACATTTCACACAGGAAATGTCCTTGGGTTTACCTCTCTTTGCTCCTGGTTATTTGCTCTGCCTTCCCCTGTCTCTGTATTTATGCCTTTGAAATTTATTAAATTTAAAGATAATGAGACAAGATCTAAGTGCATGTCCCCAACCACCTGTTCTCACCTTCCTGGGAAAGATTAGAAATCGCAATGTTTTCAAACAAGAAGTCTCCTCTCTGCCTGCTAAATGACGGGAAACCAGGATGTCAGAGAAATGTAAATGCACTGCTTAAAATCACTCTCATGGATCAGCACTCCTCAGCGTGGGAGACAGGGAACCCAGAAACATGAGTTATGGCCAGAAGAGTTATGAGCCTGTAGGATAAAGCTGTTAGCTCTCCTTCATACTTCAGTTTTACTTGAAAAATTGAAGGGATTTTGCCTTAATATTAAGTAAGCACAAATATATTAAAGAATAGACTGCCAAGTTCACATTCAGGTTGTCTAAGATAAAATGTGAGACTTCAAAGACATGCTTAGACATCTAGACAGGCTTCTTCCAGCCCTCTAAATCCAAGGGACAAATTGCCTCACTTTTCCCACCAGGGTATCTGAGATGCTGCAGGGAGATTCTTCCTGCCTGGAAGAATAAGAGAAGAGAACAAACTCCCATGTCAGTCTGGCAAAACAAAAGTGTCTGGGCGATAAACCAGAAGAGGACAGACGGTTTCCTAGTGGTGATGTTCTAGCCTGATGATTGTGAGCAATGCTACAATGCACTAGAAATTGTATTTCTGATTTTGAATTTTGATCTTTTCCCAAGTTAGCCACCTGCAAGTCTTCTCTGGAGATGCTGGGAAGTGGCGATAAGTCCAGTCTCCATCTAACCACCATGTCACAAGCAGAAACATTTGATCGGTACAGGGAATTGTCCCATTATACGTGAACAGAGATGTCAGTGAGTTACACTAATTAAATGTATTTTATGACTTATGATACTTTTAATTTATGACAGAGTTCTCAGGAAGAAACCCCGTGACAAGCAGAGAAGCATCTGTTACAGAACCAACATGGACAGCAATTAAGAGATAAGAGCATAGCTGGGCAATGCTAGACTAAGGAAGCATAGGTCACCCACTTGCCTGTAACCTTGGAAAAGACTTGGCATTTCTCCAAGTCTTTTTTATTTGCTTGATTGATTGATGATTGATTAATTTGGTACAGGGTTTTATGATGCAGCTTGGATTCCTAGTGCTCCTCCTGTTTCAGCCTCCCAGCACTGCAATCGTAGGCGTGCATTACTGTGTTCAGTCTTAGTGGCTGCTGAGCACACCCGGGGCGGGGCCAGCAGGGCACGTGATACCTGGGATCGAAGCCGGGTCCTCACACTTGCCAGGCAGGAGCTTAGACCGCTGAGCTGTCTCACCAGCCTCCCAAGTCTGTTTCTTCATCAGTAAAATGGAGGTGCTATACTAGAAGGAAAGCCATGCCGATTTGAACTTTTTGGATAGTGCCCAACATTTAAAACTTACATCTCAAGTAAAAACTTAGTGCTCTTATTTTTTCCTGAAGAACTAGAACATCCCATGCTGGAGGCCAGAGTCTTCCCTTGTGGTGTTTATCCACAGCAGTGAAGCAGTCATTCCTGAGGTGGGACTTGGGTCCTCTTCAAGGGGCTTCTCTGGGCCCAGTCACTGTCCTGCCTGAATCTAAAAAAACTGTCTCGTCCAATCTGGTAGCTGCTAGACACAGGGGTGATTTAAATTTAAATATAAATTAATTAAAATTTAAAAAAAACTTCAAACTTCAATCTCACTAGCTAATTTCCAGTACTCGATAGCCATGGGCCACTAATGGTCACCAAAGTGGACATCAAAGATATAGAAAAATGCACCATCACAATAGGCTCTGTTAGACAGGGCTAAATAAAAATGAGTGTGGACCGAGGCTGGATGACACTTCCAGTCTTTCCCCAAGGACCCAAACCAGCAGCAGGGATTGCAGTTATTACACACGTACCTCTTAAAAAAAAAAAAAAAAATCCTTCCTTTTCCACCTCCTGCTATAGCTAAAGAGGATGCCAGGTGCACAATTTTGAACCAAGAGCAAGTGTGTAGCGTTGCCTTCCACATCAGCTTGGCAAGGGCAGCTGCAGGCTGCAGTTTTATGAATTCACAGCTTCCCTTCCAGGCAGGAGCCTCAGCCACTATTCTCCTGGCAACCTGAATCAGCCCAACTCCAGCCAAGGGAGTGGCAGTTCTCACCTCCTCCCTAGCAAAAGACAACTAAGGCATCCCTGCAAACCGTGCCCATTCTAGAGATGCTTCACCACCAAAGAATTAGGCAAACCCAAGAATGATTAACTACAGACACAACACAGTCGAATAAACAAATGCAGAGTTTGTCCCTGGCCCAGAGGCTGGCCTCAGAGACTTCAGGAAGGAGAGCAGCAAGTGTGAGCAGGGCTTTGGTGGTGTTGATGGGTAATTTGCAAATGAGCAGACCCCTCTGTCCTTTTATCACAGCCAGCCCCTCGGGGAGCATCGAGGGGCAACACTTAGTTTGCAGTTAATAGAGCGTCAGACCCTAGCACAACTGCATTTTTCCTAACACTTGCATTTGAGGCCCTGGCCTTGTCTACTGCATCACCAAGCATGAGATGGCCTTCTTGTCTTTTACTACGGTTTGAATTTGGGAAATACCATTCCTATCATCTTGGAAGAGTAGCTTTGGTGACTGGTCAAACCCTACCTACCCAAGGAAGGTAGGAGAACAGCACCTCTCAACCAAGTCACAGCTTATTAAAAACAGCTGCACCTGGCATCTCCCAAGGAGGTCAGGATGGACTGGGAGTGGGGGTCTTAATATCTGAGGCAATAGATATGCTACTTACTCTGATTTGGTCATTTGTTATACAGGTATCGAAATATTATTGGACCCTACAAACATACACAATGATTACTTGTTAGTTAGAAAGAAAGTCCAACTAAAGTTAAATTCACTTCTATGGAAGAAAAAAAGATATTCTAAAGGATTCTGAGACATAGCAGGACTGAAAACCTCTGAATTTTGTAATCTGGGGGTCCCTTGCCACCCTGCCCACATCCAGCGGTTCACTGCCTTACAGGAAAACCAAGACTCCCCCTGCCTTGGCCTCTCCTCCAGAGCTGCTCACAGCTCTGAGCTGTGGCCTGGTGACACAGCACAGGCATCTTTGCACACAGAGGACAAGCACTGATGACATAGGTGACAAGAGCCTAGACATTTTCTTTCTGGGGCCCTAGATCCAAGAGAAGTTCTATCCTCATTCCCCCTGAGTTTCTAGGGCCCTCAGCTGAGAAGGGAAAGCGAGATACATACGTCACTGTGGAATTACGACATGCCCTGAGTGTATGGGCCAGAAGGGAGGCAGGGAGAGGAACCCAAGAAGATTGGGGAGAGGAAAGCAAAATAATTATCCATGCAGCTGTTAAGCCATGTAATGGAGAGTGAAGGGGAGAGGGAAAGACAGTTAGCAGCATGGAATGTGACCGGGCTCAGGTCTGGCACCCAGGAGTGGCAGCAGCTGCCCATTTTCTGTGTGTGGCACCCTGATTAAGCACATGCCCTCACATGTCCGGTGAGAAACCTGACAAGCGCAGATGTCAGATGAAAATAGGAGCGCCCGGGCTTGTCTGCTCACTGCCAGGGCAGGGCTCTGCGAGAACCCCCAGCAATGTCTGGACTGTTGCGCAAACCCAGGAAATAGCTGTGGGTCCTGCTGCCTGGCGTCATGCCTGCATATCTAAGAAGCAGTGAAATATGGGACATCTAGAATTACAAGCTCCCGCACATGGGTTGGCTTGGTGGCCTTGGCTGCACAGCTGTCCTCTCCTGACCTGCCTAATCTCTCCCTAATGAATTTTCTCCTGATATCACAAACAGATGGCTCCACGGGAGAGTAAGCACAGTTTCCACTCCCACAGCATTGATCTATGCACAGGAAAATGTAGGTTTTGCCTTAAAAAAAAAAGTACAGCAAACACAATCCTGACTTTGGGACCCTCGATATCTTGTCCGAAATCCTGGGACCCACGTTTTCCTTTCCTGGTGCCCTGACTTGTTGACGAAGTTTGCTGAAGCCTGGCTATCCTGTGCACCCAGAGACCTCTGAAAGTTTTACTAAAGAGTCAGTGGCTATGTGGGCCAAGGGCTTCAACGCAGCTTAAGGCTTTGCACATCAGGTAAAAGTGTGGTCCCTGAGGCCTCTAACCCAACATTTGATTCTTTTTCCAGGAAAGAGGTAAGGGATAAAACACACCATCCCCTTGGTACAGTTGCCACCTAGAGCACTTGGCACAGTTAGTGGTGCTTATTAAAATCAAGCCCCTGGGCAAAAGGAAGAAGGTGGATTCCACACAGAAAGTTCTGTGAACCCCTAAAATCACCTTCAAGCTCTAGAAGAAGTAAAGCACCCCCAGGCCCTTTCCAAATACACAAGGCTCCAGGCTCTGGAAAAGGTGTGAAGAAATCTTAAAAACAATTGGTTCCAGTGACTTTCCAACCAGGCTACATCTGAGAACCACCTGGGAAATTTTCAAATCTTGATCTGGCTCTCAGCCCAGAGATAGAATCACAGGCGTGGGATCTTGGCGGTAAGGTTTTGGTTTTCTGAGTGTGTTTTTTTGTTTTTTGGGTTTTTTTTAGTTCCCCCGATTACACAGTTTTGGCGTTCAGGGTCTCTGGAGTGTGGCAGAAATGAGCCTGAATCCCTTAGCCCCTCCTCCAGAGTGTCCTGAACTTGACTGTGAACATCAGTCACCTGATGAGAGTGTGCACTGTGATGCAAAGGTCAAGGGTAGGTTGCAGATTTTGCATTTCTGAAAACATCTCAAGTGAAATGAATGTAGCTGTTGATCCTGGACCACACTATGAAGCTCCAGACCTGGCGCGCTATAATATAGATGGGGTGTGTGCGTGTGCCCATAACCTTCAGTCTTTCTAACATCAAGATTAGAGCGTTGGTATGCTGGGGAGGTTGGATCTAGATGGCCCATGTTTTTTACATGACTCTGGAATTTAATTGCAATAGAATCTTGAGCAAGGCACTTAACTGCACTGATTTTCTCAGGTGTTAAAATAGATGGGAAACTAACGCATACCTTACAGAGGGGCTGCGCTGATCAGAGAGAGAGATATGATGCTCTACAACTGTAAAGCATGAATTTTCCAAGTGGAAAAATTCATCATCAAAGTTGCCTTGCAAAGGCGATGACATCATCAACTTCTACCATGCTGGTCTCTTACAGCACACACTTGTGTGTAGCCCCGGCTCCTCCTAAAGGAGCCTGCTTGTGTGGCCATGCACACATCAGCTCAGTTTTACATCCTGAAAGAGTTTCAGCCATCCTATAACTATGTGCATTTGCATTTGTAGCGTGTGTGTGTGTGTGCGTGTGTGTGTGTGTGTGTGTTCTTGTCACATTGCCTGGGGTGGAGGGACTTTAACCAGGCATCAAGAATGAAGAGCAGTGTTCAGGAGCAGCAGCCAAATTGGTAGCTTTTCTTGGTCTTCTTCACTGCCAGAGCATGCTCTTGGCGAATGTAGCATGGCATCATGCCCTGGCCAGTTTGATCTCAATGTTCTCTACAGCTGTGTCCTGGCTGGGGTGAGGACTAGGGTCATGTCTCATTGCAGCTCGCCCAGGGAACAACTAGGACCCTGACCCTTTTCAGGGTTTCAGCCCAATTCACATACTCAGCCAATACCAGTCATGCCATCTATGTCCATTCATTCCACCAAAGAAATGAAAGCCTTGGCAAAGTCTTGAGTGGCATTTTGGAAGCCATCGCTGAGGTTGCGCAAACATATTTGGCACAGGCTTCAGGGACCATGCAGTTCTCTGGGTTGAATC
The DNA here is from genome assembly GCA_004027025.1 of Myocastor coypus. Taxonomy (NCBI): domain Eukaryota; kingdom Metazoa; phylum Chordata; class Mammalia; order Rodentia; family Myocastoridae; genus Myocastor; species Myocastor coypus. Next base: position 78,338 of record PVJA010001902.1, read on the forward strand.
GCAGAAACAAAATGTACTTGTCCTACTTCCGAGATGGTGTCTGAGGACTTGGCTCTTCGGGTTGAGAAACTGCCTCCTCACTGATGTCATGCTGCCGTGGAAGGCAAACATCTCTGGGTTCAGCAGTTCAGGACCAGAAGTGAGAGGAGCAGGGGACCACAGGGAATACACCCGGACTTGACTCTGTTGGGCAGCCAAGAGAGTCACACAACGAGCCTTACAACTGAGTGAACTGGAAGCAGAGACGCACTGGCAGAGTTTCTGGGCTGATCCGATGAAAGGGGCTGTCCAACAGCAAAACCCTCTGGCAAAAGTTTCTGGGCCCAAAACTACCACCAAGGAGTGGGATTTCATGCGGCTGCCGCGCATGCCCATAGGAGCACCAGTTCCCTGCGGCCCAGGACAGCATTTGACACCCAAATGTAGGGATAAAATAATTTCCTTGTACCACTCGTGCCTCACTGTCCAGTGACTGGGTTGTATCTCAGACACTCAGCGGCTGCGCTTTCTCAGCCAAATTGGGGCGGTGCCACTGGGTTGGAGAACATTTCTCAACTCTGGTTATCTTCTAGCACACAGAGTACCAAGGCTGCTCTGGGATCCTTAGAAGGCCCTTCTGCAGAAGCTACTTCTTGTTTTTCTTTCTTTTTTTAAAAAAAAAATGTATTTTAATCTTTTATTTATGTATGTATGTATTTGTTACAGGGTCTCACTCAGCAGCTCAGATTCACAGCGATCCTCCTATCTCAGCCTCCCCAGCACTGGGATTATAGGCATGTGCCACCACTCCTGGCTTTGATGGACAGCACAGTGAGCCTGGGGTTCCATGGCCAGCTCAGCGAGCCATACCGGGGATTGAACCCAGGTCTTGCACTTGCCAAGAAGGTGCTTGGACTGCTGAGCTATCTTCCCAGATCATAGTTTTTTTATTAGAAAAAAAAAGTTCTTCTTTCCTATATTTATACATTTCACCTATGTAATCCAGACTTTATTTTTTTAATTTAGTACAAAGTCTACAGGGTTACACTACACAGATGAGACTTATAATGATTCTCTGGTTTTCAGCCTCCCAAGTGCTGGGATTATAGGCGTGTACCACCATGCTCAGTCTCAGCTGCCTCCTCAGCGTGTCACAGGGCAGAGCCAGTAGGGCAGTCCAGACTTTTGATAACTAAATCAGAGCTTCCTAATGTTTCTAACATTTCAGACCACTGACCTCCACTGGCCGTTCTGTCAAGAGTAAAAACCACCAGTGATCAGGAGAATCAGACACATATGTCATTCAGATGTTTGCATAAAGTTTAGAAGACAGTGAAGGGTGTAGGCCTTCCTTCAAGACTGGCCAACCACCTACGGTTCATTTCTCACTGCCCACCAGAACCTCATGGAAGCTTTTTAAAACCCCCAATACTTCTAGCCCGGTGTGGAGACACATAGCTTAAATCTCTGGGAGGCAAGATAAGAAGATGGTAAATTCAAAACTGGCCTGGGTAACTTAACCTCATTAAAAATAAAGATAATAATAATAAAGAGCTAGGAATATAGCTCACTGCAGAGTCCCTGGGTTCAGTCCTTGGTAGTGGGGAGGAAGATCCCAATACCAAGCTCATTTACTAAATGGAACTTGACCCTAAGGGGTAAGGGGGAAATATCAGTGATGAAATCCCCTTCATTCCCATGATTCCAGTGCCAGCTAAAACTGAGAAATTACTACTTTCATTCAGTCTCTTTTTTCCCTAAGGATGAATATTTAATACCCAGGACCTTGACTGAGGTCCCACAGATCATTAGGGATAGCCCAGTTGCACCAACTGCTGGGGCAGGTGCTCTGCTTTAGGTCCAGATCCCAGGAAGCAAAAGTGGGTGGTCCTTGCTAACATGCAGTCAGGCGAGCCATTGTACAAAAGACTAAGAGGGAGGTTATTGGAACCAGACTCCCCGGGCTGTGAGTTGAAAGAATTCATTGGTCGACTGATCTGAGTCCAGTTCTGCCACCTCACTTGGGGCCTTGGCAAACCCTTTACAAAGACTGTGCAAAAACTTCATGTCCTTTGGCTGTAAAACAGGGGCAGATGGCATTTGGGGTGGGGAATGGTGAGTTTTCAATAAAATAATGTCTGTAGTATGCCAAATTCTGAAAAATAGTTGACTGTTGTTACTATTCTTGTCACAGATGTACCAGTAGTAGTTCTCAGACTTCATGGTATTAATATCTGAAGCCAAAAGCACATAATATACAGGAAGCAGGGGGAGGGGGTAGCCCAAAAGGACTGATGCATGGATGACTAAGACACCAGTGTCCAAGACAACTTGATCCTCCTCGACTTCCAAAGTGTTTGCTTGGGTTTTTGTCCGACCACATCGCTTGGAATGAAAGTCGCAGTCTGGTCCATTCCCTGTGCAGCTTTTTAAATACATGCAGCACACCGCCATTCAGCCAATATGGGAGCAGAGGGTGGAAACACCGACCCTTCATCACTGCAGACAGAGCTGATGAGGTCATACGGATTTTCCACCCTGAGAACCCACATCAGATCCCAAGCTGCAGCACAAGAAAAAACAATTAGCATTAGAAAATTCCATCCCCAAACTTCATCCTGATTTCAGTCTTAGTTACTTTCCCCAGGACTAGGACAAAATCCCAAACAGCCACAACTGAAAGTATTTTGGCTCATGGTTTTTAGAGGTTTCAGCCCAGGGCCAGCTGCTGACTCCAAGTCAGAGTGGCATCGCAGAGGAGACTGCTCGTGGCATGGTAGAGAGGAAACAAAGAGGGAGTGAGAAAAGGACTAGGGAAGAGACAAGCCTTCCAGGCCACATCTGGAAGGGGTCCACTTCTGACTAGATCCCACTCCTAACATCACATTAACTATAAAGCATCAGTGGACTGATCCACTGGGAAGTATCGCACACCTGTGATCCAGTGAATCCCTAAAAGTGCCACCCTGGCATGAGGCTGGGGGGGATCTAGACATAAACCATAGCTGGTTCTATGTGATTGAGTCCACTATTTCTTGCTCACTTTGATTCCCCTCTGTTCTTCACTTTGCATCTCCGTGATGAAAGAAAATTCTCCCTTCTTTGTTCCTATGCTCCTAGCTCAGATTAAACCCCTTAAATTTCTTCTAAATTATTTTCCTGAATTCTTTGCCACCAGAAGCATGGTGTAGAAGTTTAGGCACAGAGTTTGTTTAAAATGCAGAATCTCAGGTCACACCCAAGACCTACAGAATCAGAATCTGCATTTCAGCAAGGTCTCCCTGTGACTACCACACCCTTTCAAGCTGAAAACCCTGGGCTCACTGAAGCTCTCCTCCAGGCTTTCCCTCTCCCTACCTGCTTGAAGGTGGGCCCTGGAAGCTTCCTGAAGTGCCACCCCTTCAATCCCCCAAGCTCAAAACTTCCAACCTTCTCTAGTGCCTACCAAAGCAAACAATGACTTCATACATATATGTGCAAGGTTTTCAAATCACAAATCATTTTCATTTAACATTTTGGCTAAGGTCACATGCCCTCCATGAACAATCTTATGGTGATACTCCAAATATCCCTTGCATAACCATCTTGTAGTAGAATTCTCCAGAAAATCAGAACAATAGGAATTGTAGACATAGTGGATATAGATACATGGACGATATAGATGCAGATATGCAGATGTTATGTAGATATAAGTATGGTTAGAGAGATAAAGAGGAAGATTTATTATGGGAATTGGCTCACACAATTATGAAGGCTGTGATGTTTCACCATTTGCCATTGTAAACTGGGCAATCTGGAAATCCCAGGGTGTAATTTATTATGAGTCTGAAGGACCTAATGACTAGGGAAATCCAATGGCATGTCACAGCCCAGATCTAAAGTGATACATAGATGACAAAGTCCCCAGGCATGCGTGCAAGGAAGGATAGATCATTCTTCTACCTTTTCATTTTTGTCAGGCACTCCAGATTTGGTGATCCTACTCACATTTAAAGGGTCACCCTTTTTTATTCCACCTATTTACTCAAATGCTAATATCTTCCAAAAGCATCTCCAAAGACACACCGGAAATAATGTAGTACTAGCTAACTAGGCATCCTGACCCCAGTCAAGTGGACACATACAGTTTTCCAGCACATATATGTCTGTCTGCCAACAGCCAGCCTATCTAAGCCGCCACCCATGCCTGCCTAAGTTATCACGACTCCTACATGGTCTCGCCATTCTCATCACATTACAACTTTCTTCTCACAGAAGAACTGGATCGTGCCTTTCCCTTAGTGTAAATTATCCACTGTTTCCCATTTCCGTAAGAATCAAAATCAAATTCCTCTCCCCACATTGCAAGGTCTTAAGTGAGCCACCCTGGCCATTGTAAGGAACTTTTCTCTTTATCCTCCTTCTCTCTGCCCACTGGCCTTGCCACCCATCCACAGTAAGGAGCTACTGTCGGCTCTTCCATACTTCTCCTCCCTTAGATCTGCACATCACTACGCATCCCTTCCCCCTTGAAACCCTCCCTCACCACCATATCTAAGATACAAATCCCCCTCTGGCCTTATAACTCCTTGCCCAGTATCTGCTCTTCCCCTTCATGGCAATTAACACTATCTGAAATCACCTTTCTCCTTCGTGCTGGTTTGTACATGTGTTGCCGGCTGTCTGCCCCAACATGTCAACTCTTGGAGAACAGAGCCCCATATGCCTGGCTCTCCTAGTGTCCCTAGAATGTGCCCTGGATTAGTGTTTATTGCAAGAATTTATGACAACCATCATTTCCTTTATTTTGAGGCTTACCATAATCTTATGACCAATAGTTCAGACATCAACCCACCATGCCACTGGGGAGCTGCCAAGTGTTTAATGAATTGCGCTGAGCTAGTCAGCCAGGAAATCATAACACAATAACCCAAATCATATCCTCTCACACCAAGTATAATGATTTCTTCAACATGCCACACTCTTATCAACTATCAAGTCCATACTCAAGGACATCTGTAACTTTTACCTAATTTAAGTCTTTTTAGCAACGCTCCCACTCATGACCACTTTTCCTCCAACATGCACCACACTTTCCTGAATTCTCTCTTTTGCACATACAGTCCCGTTAACCTACAGTATGTCCCCCAAAATAACACCTAGACAGAAAAGAAGCCCTAGCAGTATTCTCCAGGATGTTCATAATATAAGCCCTACCACAAGATAAGCCCCACACGTCAACCAGATGGATGCATTTAGTAATCCATTGGAGCACATGACAGATGCATTGAATTATAAAATGATGCTAATTTTACAATTAAATATAAGTAATGTTACTGTTACTGGTACTGAAAATAAATGACAATGAAAACCACAATGAAGTATTAGTAAATACCCAAGCAGGCGACTTTGGGTGAGAAGTAAATGCTTATGCGGACAGATGAACTTGAGACTGAATAATCAACGAAACCAATCGAAGCACAAACGCAATGTATGAATAATGTGTGCTGTGCACTGCAAAAAAAATGGATGTGGTTGTGTCTAATATGAATCTTCATAATTCAGTGTGTTGTGTGTTGTAATGGACATACTTAAGGCACTCCTGTGAATTAAAAAAATGCTTTCTGGATTTTGGTGCCTGAAATTTTGGTCATTCTTGCGTGAAGCATCATTCTTAACTATTGCCTTGTGTGTATGTGGTGTGGTGTGTGTGTGTGTGTGTGTGTGTGTGTGTGTGTGTGTGTGTGTGTGTGTTAGCAGGGACTGAACTCAAGATCTTGCACTTGCCAGGCAGGTGGCCCTGTTACCATTTTTATTGTCACTTTTGTCTTATAGATCTTACACTTGGTGTAGCAGAAATTTTGTGAGGCCTAGCCTGCAAGAGGTCATGACTTGGGTGAAGAATTCCTGGGGTAAAATTACTGACAGCTGTGTTGACAGTGCAATAAGAGCAGGCTACAGGACAAGAAGTGCTCGTCTAAGGAGGGCTCCATTGATGGACATGAGGACATGTGAGAGGGAAGCCAGGAGTTCCACAGGAAATAGAGTCACAAAAAATTCAAGCCAGAATTCAGGGTTTGAACAGGCATGAAGATGATGCAGAAGAAGACAACACGACTATACTGAATAAATGTAGACTTTTGTGCATGGATAAATGTACAAACAAAGATTTTTATACATGAGTAAGTAAGACATCATAAGAAAATAAACCCTACTCTTGTCTTTTGGAGCAAAATTAATTTAAGAAGCAGTCTTATTTGGGGGGAAATAACAGTAGTATGTTTCTTCTAATCATCCAGCCCATCCACACATGTTGAAGTCATACTTGCCTTTAAAGTTCTATAGAATATAAATAATACTTTCATAAAGGATACAGAGCCCTCCCAGCAACAGCGGAGAAGGGTTCCTTTTCCCCACAGCCCCTCCAGCATCTGTTACTGGCTGACTTGATGACAGCCATTCTTTCTAGGTGAGATGGAACCTGGGTGTTGTTCTAATTGGCATTTCCTAGATGACCAATGAGGTCAAACATTTTTTCACACACTTATTTTCCATTTGTATTTCTTCATCAGAGAAGTGTGTGTTCATCTCATAGGCCCATTTTTTGATTGAGTGCTTGAGTTTTGGGGCCTGACTTTTTAAAATTTTTTATATGTTCTAGATAGAAGTCCTTTGTTTGAAGGACATTTGGCCAAATTATTTTTACCCATTTATGGATTTTCTTTTTACTCTGTTGATGATTGCTTTTGACATGCAAGAAGTTTTCAATAACTAATTTGAAGAAAACAATATACAATATAACAACCATTGTTGAATTCCTACTATTCTGATTAGTGAGATTCTGTATCATTTCTAATTTTTTTACTACTTTTATTCTCCTTTTAAAAATACCCAAAATAAAAATAAATACATAATAACAAAAAGTACAGAATCTAATGTGCTCTTTCTCCTTGGATTCTGGTAACTCCCCTCCATGCTCCACCTTTCTCTGTGCTTGTGGTACATAATTATGATAATCTTATGATAACCCGCTTTGAAATTCTTATTTATTTATTTATTTATTTCCTTATTTATTTGGTACCGGGTTTCACTATGCAGCTCAAATGTGTCATGATCCTCCTGTTTCAGCCTCCCCAGCTCTGGATTAGTTATGTAACACCATGCTCGAGTTCAAGGCAGCATAATGTACCTGGGGCTCCACCGATTGAACCCAAGTCCATGCACTTGCCAGGCAAGTGCTTAGATGGCTGAGCTCTCTCTCCAGCCGTAATAACCTGTTTTGACTTTTGGTTATGTGGCATTGGTTGTTCTTCCTCGGCCCCCTCACTTGCATATGCTTTCTGGAAGACTCAGGGCCTATCTGAACTTCTTCCTAACCCCTTTGTATGTTCCATACATATTTACTAAGTTCACTTCAACCACATAGCTGTATCTAAGGATCTTCATGCCTTAGAAATTTTATGGAGAATATTCAGCATATCCAGTGTGCTTCAAATGTGATCTTAGAGATCTATAAAGAAATCAGAATGACTCAAGAGAGAAAGGAAAAACGTTATCGTACTTTCCTATAGATGACACTGAAGAACTTTTTTCTAGGTTTCAGAAAAGAAACAAAGCACATAAATGCTCATATGCTGCTGCTTCTTTGAGAAGACAAAAAACAAGATGAAGGGGAAAATAAAGACGCAAGAGAGAACAGCCTTGCTTTGTCCATATTGCCGGATGAAGATGAGAATTTGCTCAGCTCTGCATTTGTCTGGAATGCAATCTAGTTAGCAACCCAAAGGCAGGACAGGGGTGGCTTCCAGGCCAGGGTCACAAAAGACAGAGAAAGTCAAGAACCAAGGTCCAGAAGAGGCTTCTGTGAGGAGTGATAGTGCCAGCCACATTTCTGGGCTAGAGTCTAGTGTAGGTCCAAATTATTACTGCAGCTTTCTTAGAAAGCCAGTGGGCTACTTTGGTCAAAGAATTTCATTCTCTCTCTCTCTCTCTCCCTCTCTCTCTCTCTCTCTCTCTCTCTCTCCATTCCCATTCTTCACTTCTTCTATGATGATTTCAGCTTCTCAATAACCAGAGGTCACATTACTGTGAGGGTGATGGTTTAAAATTTAGTCCCCTGCATCTGCATAAACTCTGCAGAACTGGAAACTACAGAGACTTTCAAAGAATTCAAAGTGGAATGGGCAGTGTAGAAGGGGAATTCTTTCTTAGGAGACCTTTTCTGACAAATTGACTAAAAAGAACTCAGAAAGAAAAGACATGAACCTCTGAGCTTCTGTTAATTAGTTACAAATGTTTTATTCATTCTAAATAAATATTTATGCTCATACCTAACGTACCATTTTGTATTTTTTTTTCTTTAAGAGGATTCCCTTCCCTAAAGTACATAAACTTTATATTTCAAAAAACCTGGTCATGCCCCTAAGGAAGTATCAAGAAATTAGAATGAATGGCTCAATTCATCAGACTTGCACTGAATGCCAGCTCCAGTTCGCACCGTACTGTGAGTGTTGCTCACTGAAAGGCTGTCAGGCGCTGGGCTACAAGATCAAGGAAGATAGACATGACCTTGCATTTGATAATCCATAGGACTTTAGGATGCTGGGCTACAGGTAGATCCACATTCCCTATAGTACACAACCACTACAACAAGGGTCAATGCTCCAGTTTGGCTCTTATAGCTTAGGAAAAAGGCAGTGAAGCATCCACCCGACCCATTTTAATGCATGACTTTGTCACAAAATACGTGGACATTAATATTCACCAAGGTCAGTTGCCCTCCCAGCACCATACTCCATGGTTAAGCCCTCTCACCTCACCAGCCTTAGGAAAACCAGGGCAGAATATATCAGATTTAAAAGGCATGGCAGCCACCCAAGACTCTGGCCACACTGGGGGACCCACAGCAGTGAACTAGAAGAGGAGCTGAGTCTTAGCTGTGGAAGCACAGCCACCTAATGACCTATATATAAATAAACCTCTATTCTATTCTTCCACCACGGCACAAAATTCAGGATTTAACAGGATAGAGAGAATAGCAACAAAGCCAAGGCAGTTAGTGTGCTGATCCATAAAGCGTTTGTTGAACACCTAGTAAGTGCTAGATAATATATCCATGAATAAAACAGAGGCACTTTAGAAGGGAGAGGGCTGCAGAATGGGACTGATGATGTTGAGGAGCTAGAGGGAGACAACAGACAGAGTTGTGAGATGAGAGAGAGAGAGAGAGAGAGAGAGAGAGAGAGAGAGAGAGAGAGAGAGAGAATACACCAGATAAGGAAGAAGGAGACCAGGGCAGTAGGGTGAAAGGTATATATTGCCCCAAGAATAAGTACTCATCTGGCAGGGTCTTGGCTTAGAAGGACAGTAAGAAGGTCCCTGGGACTGGTGCTTTCAAACAAAAACAGCTCTAACCACAAACAAAAAGAACTGCCGAGTCCCACGACATCTGATGCCATAGCTCAGCAAGACCTGGGTGTGCTTATTCAACTATAAATAAATAAATATTTTCTAAAATGCAATTTTTCCAACCAGAGAAAAGATTTCATTGAATGCCATTTAGAGTGGATTTTCATTTCATATCATTTAACTGACTTAAAAAGCAATGACCATAAATTCCATTTAATGAGCAGTTCCATTGGGGAGGACTGGTGGGCCAACTGTCAATTAGGTGCTGCATAAAAGGATGCAAATGTCTCATAAAAGTGATGGAAGATCATATTATTGCATTAACCACGTCACTCTTGCTATGCTGTTACACACCATAGAATAATAACCAGCACATTTAAAAGGTAGATATCATTCTGAATGTGTTTTTATACTATGTGTAAATGCAACTGTTTTGAATCAGCTTTAACACTTTTGTCAGGCACTTTCAAATCCTCAAGTGTGGAGCAAAATAATTAATAGGTCAAATAGCAGATAGAGTAGGCTATGGTCTCCATCAAGACTTTTCCAATATGTGATATTTCATAGCTGTGCCTTTGAAAGATAGGTCAAATCTTTAAAAATACAAAATTGATTTATCCTACCCATAAACACTTCTAATGGTGCCATGCTTCAACCTCCAGTTTTCCCCAGCTTCAGAGGAAAAGGATTTCAAAATGTCAGCAGAATGTTCTGGCGGGAGAGCAAGCAACCAAAGTATGGAGCAGCGGTGGGAGAGGCAGAGGTAGAGAGACCGAAGGCTCGTTACTTGGGAAGCCACCGCCGCTAACGAAAGGGTAGGATGGGCCACGTCCAACAACTCGCTCAACGTAAAAGGAAACCAGGGGGCCCAAAGCAATACCACTTCACATTTTAGTGAACATTGAAGAGTAACAAGTGAGGGGATTGGTTGCTAAATACAGCTTCATTCCATCTCAAAACTTGGTCTGGGGCCTCAGATGAAGGGACAGAGTCTATGCTCAGTTCAAAAGAAACAGTTTTGTTGGAAAGAAAAGTGGACTAACATTGCAGATCTATAAGGAAGATCCCTCTGAGGCTACTCTCAACCATTAGGCAGAGGCACGGAGGAATGTACATGAAAGGAAACCAAAAACTCAGGATGAAAATCTATGTTTTTATAAGTAGAGAAAGAGCGAGTTGACAAATCAGCAAAATGGATGGCAAGAAGCAGTAAATGCCATGAAGACAACTGAGTCAGGGAATGGGAACACGGGGTACCAGGATGGGGACCACTAGCTTAAATCGGGTCGCCAAAGGAGCCCAGAGAGAGGCAGCATCTGGGCAGAGATGGAACAGAGCGATCCACGCCAGCACCTGAGGAAAGGGCAGCAGAAGCGCAGCGCAAAAGTGTGACGTGTTAGGGACACAGCGAAGGACAGGGTGTGGCCAGAGAGGGTGGGACAGGTCTGAGGGCAGAAGAAGTCCTCAGACAGGCCACAGGGCAGGTCGGGAAGGCCGCTGTGCTGAGAAGAGACTGCAGGAGACAGCGTGGAGACCAAGTCCCCACCTAGATGGCTGAGGCCACACGTCAGAGGCATCTTGGCAGTGGCGCAGGGCAGGGTCACAGCAGTGGAGGCGATGAGAAGCAGCCAGATTCTCAGCGTTCCTGATGTAGATCAGTGGGATTTACCAAAAGCGGGAGTGAAGAGAAAGACCAGAGCAACTCACCAATTACTGCCCTGAGCGTGAAAAGAGTGAAAGTGTTGTTATTGGGTGGGAAAAGTCTCAAGTAAATGAAAATACAAATTTTCAACACAGTATGTATAGTATATATATGTATATATATACATATATAATATATTATATATAATATATATAGTACATGTACTATATTATATATGTATATATATATATATATGTATATATATATGTATGTATTATAGTACAGGGTCTCACTACACAGTGATCCTCCTGTTTTCAGCCTCCCAAGTGCTGGGATTATAGGTGGACACGACCACACCCAGTCTCAATTGCTGTCTCAATGCATTCCAGGGGAGGGGTCCATAGGGCACAGCAAAGATGGAACCCTGGTCCCTGCACCTGCCTAAGCGGGCGTTTTATTGCGCTGAGATACCTGGCCAGCCTTTACTTTTGTCATTTTTACGCTTAGTGTGCTTAGTATATCTCCACAGTAAGATCTTCTTGAGAAGTTAGATGACAAGTCTGGAACCCCGTAAAGACACCAGATCAGAGATGCAAAATCAGGAGTTCTGAGCACTTGCGGGGGCTGTTGAAGCCCTGAGGCTGGATGAGCTAGGGAGCAAAATGGGTGGAGAAGGAAAGCGGCCCGAGATTTTAGCCCTTACTGCCCAGATACTTAGCAGTCAGGGATGAGGCTGTGAAAGTGATAGAGACCAGAGTGAGCGGTGAGGTAGGATGAAAGCTAGAAGAATGTGGTGTCCTAAAGGCTAACAGAATATGTGTATCATGGAGAAGAGGCTGAGTCCAGAGCACTGTACAGCCAGGAAAAGAGAGAAAGTAAGCTGAATTTAATAGGTGGGGGCTGAGGACGGAACTGCTGGCACGGGGGAGCTGGAGGTAGTGGCAGGAATGCCAGGAGGGAAATACACAAGAAAATGATTGCTTCGGGCTAGGGTGGCTGTCTCTGGGCTGCCCAAGGAGTGCTGGATCTCAAACTAAAGCAGGCCATGAACAAGACTTGCGCCCTTTCTCCTCCTTCCATGAACATCCAACAACACCTCCTATGTCTCCTGATGTCACAAGAAAATAGAAGCAATAAGACAGCTTCCCTAGGCCCCCACCACACCTCCCCTGCAGCCCTTGTGGTGTCCTTGTGTTAATGGTTACACATCTCCGCTCTGATCTGAACTCTCTTGGGCCGATAAAGCAAGTCAGCATGGCAAAACGTTAAGGGTTTTCAACTCTAGACGAAGACTATATGCATGTTCACTGTACCCTACTAACAAGTTTAACTTTTTTCCAAAAATAAAATTTAGAACAAATAGATCATTGCTCTATACTTATTATAAAATCTGTTTTTCAAAAAAAAAATTTATTCTTTGAGGTTTAGTGAGATTCTTGAAGTTAAAATAAGTATTGTGTGAAAGGCAAAAGTGTACCTGACACTCTCACAATAGCCTTGGGTCATCTCTGGGTGTGGGAGGGACCTCCAAACAGAGTTCAGTTGCTCGGATGCCGAGGTTATGGTCCACGGCACAGATAACCTGAAGACGGGGAAGATGGACACCAGGGGTTCGACCTAATCATATAAGTCTAGCAAGGACAAGACTTCCTAATTAAAGAGCTTTGAAGCACATGGATTCTATAGAAGAGAGATTCCTCATTCTTGGCCATAAACATTGGGGAGGGTCTCAAAGAATGCAGTAGCCTCTAGGAGCTGACATTCAGAAGGTAATGGGGACCTCAGTCCACAAAGACAACTAACAGGAGCCTCCAGCAAGCACATAGGCTCCAAGAAAGAAGAAAATCTGGTTAAAAAAAAGCAAAAGATGAAGCTATGTGAGCACAGACCTCTGATCCACCCATCTGGAGCATTGTAATTAATGGGTACTGTGTTAAACCTTACAGTACAAGGCAATTTCACTTGTGACACTATCATTATCTGGGATATGGACAGAACAACGAAGGCTAAGTTTGAGGCCAGGATAACACATTGGTGAAACTAAGATGCCAAAACAATGAAAATATCTTCTACTTAAAAGTATCAACAGGAAAGAGCTAATGTGGAGAGTCAAGAAAGCAAGAGTTAAAGAGCAAAGAATTAGGAGTGACTGAGTGGAGGAACTTTGGGAACACTACTAGTAGGAGGGATTGGTCTCCTAGCGTAAGACCCAGAGCTTGGGATGAGGAGGCAAGGGGAGGGATAGGATAGCCTAGAATGCCAGTGGGATGCATGGTACGACTCTAGCCCATTTGGGGGTTTGGTGGTAAGAAGGCTCAGGAAAGGAAATGACCCTCACTTCAGGAAAGCGCAGAGAAAAGAATGGGCTTGAGCAGAAAACTGAGGTAGAGAAAGATGATGGAGAGAACTCAAAAAAGTGGTGAGGCAGGGGGTCATTTTAGTAACTGACCCAGAGATTCATAAGACACAGAATGCTCAGCCATTGAAGACTGGGGATGAGATCAGAAAGGGGGCTGAGGCTGAGAGGCCTGTGTGTGGTGAGAGAAAAGCAATGAGAAATTACCTGGCACTTTCATTTTCCAGGGATGACTAATACACTTAAAGGTTACAAAAGACATTTATCAGGATGGTTATCCCAGAGCAGTGCATGGGAGCCCAGATTGTGAGCAGTGGAGAGAAACTCCCACCTTACAGCAGAACGTAGCGCACACGGGGCCTTCATTCTTGCTGATGGAGGTAGGAAGCTGGGAAACAGGCAGAGCACGCACACTGGGGAAGCTGTGGCACTCAGGACAGAGGATTCAGGACCTGTGCACTCACAGAAGGTAGATTCCAGGTCGGGTTTTGTGCTTTCTGGAGTCTAAACAAAGAAACAAAAAGGAACAGTAACTTAAGTGATGAGTAATTCCCCAAGATAATAGAGAAAGCCAACCAGAGGAACTTATCCTAGTAACTGCGGAAAGTTTTCCCTTGGTCTTCAAAAAAAGAATAGGTGGGGTAAAACAAACATTGCTCAGCATTAGTATGACAGTAATATAGCACTGAGTTCCACCTAACTTATCTTTGTTGTTATTGTTTTAATGGCCTTTGGTGCAGAGTGACGCTGTAATACCTCCAGAATTTTACATCTGTAAATAAAGAAGAGAGTTAGGGTTTAAAATAAAATGGGTCACACACCTTCTCTGCAATCATGCATAAACATTTTCTCTGTCATGTACATTTTTGTAAGTATTGAGCAGCAGATTATATTAAACGACAAATCCCTTTGATAGAGTTTTGCTCCATTGAGAACCAGAGGCAGACTGGAATAGTATTTTCTAAAGATGTATATCTAATTTCTAAATGGAGGTGAACCAAGAAAGAGCCTGATTTTCTTTTAGTGTTGTTATATGTAAGCAATGCAATTGACAATGACAAAAGAAAGCAAATCTCTCCTCCCAGTTTGCACTTGTCTCCAACAAAACCCAGAACTTTGTTTATGCCAAGTACTTTCAGTAGTGGGAAAGTCCTTATCCTGGCCACCCCAGTAAAGTCTGCTTTCTCACCATATTAGACTTCTTAATCAATTCCTATTTAAACTGTATTACTGCTTCTCTAACGCTTTCAACTACTAATATGTAAGTAAAGCAACTACAGAGTACACCTGTGGACGCCCCAGTGTATGTGTGTGGACTTGTGTGCATTACTTTATAGCTCCGTGTGTGCCTACATGTGTGCCTGTGTGTGTAAGCATGTGTACATAGACACTCACACATGGAGAAGATAATTTTTATAAATTACAACGGAGAGGAACCCAGGCGAAAGTGATTGCCAGTCCTTTCAGAGTAGAAGTGATATTTTTTTTATTCTGATACTTTGAGAGCAGCAGAGGGTTTGGCTTTTATCTCCACCTGTTGTCTGCCAACAAAGCTCATTACTTGGTATTATTGCTCTAATTTTGTTTTGTTTTGATTCCTCTGAAAGACTCAAAGGATTGTACAGAGGTTCATTATAATTCAGTAATTAGTGTATCTGCTGCTTTCCTTGTCTCCTGACCAAAAATGCAAGGTCACTCTGTTCCATGAAAGTCATTTTCTGGCAACATCTTACACATTAATTTGCCAGCATTAAAATCCAGAGGAAAGGAAGAGCAAAATGTCAAAAGTTCCAGCAGATTCTATGCATGTAACAAAAGAAAAAAAAAAAAATGAATGAAGGAGACCTTCCAGGCAACTGCCCTTCTTTGATCCAAAAAGAGTATTCCTTCACTTTTTATGTATGAGAGCAATGAAAGACAGTAGTTGAAAGGCACCCGCTTCTGAGCGACATCTCACTGCACATTGAACCTTCGAACACGCCAGGTTCACCTTGTCTGTGCCCTGCTCTCACACCTTGCCTACAGGACGATGCTGGTGCCTTCCTGCTTCCTTTCAAGGTTCCCTCCTGTCAGCATCTGATCTGTCTCCAGAGTTTATAACTCATCTCTCTCCCCTTTACAAGGCTCTTCTAATCTACTCAAATTAGTCCCTATTGCAAAAATAATTTTTAAAGCCCTCAGTTGTATTTTTGATACTGTTTTCTTGGCTCAAATCAGGGCCAGCTTTATGGTCTGGTAACCAGACAGTTGCCAGGATGTGCCATCAGGAAATACCTTCTGTATTGGGGGGTTTAAGAAGTGGTGGCCACCTTGAAATTCTTCTTAGTTTGCCTCTGCCCCTCTGACTGTCCATCTGTAGGACCTTAGAGCACACATCAGAGGCTCAGAGCCTAGCTGCCACAGGGCCCCAGCTCCTGGTGCCTCCCCAAGAGACAGTTCTGGTCCTTCCTGGCATCCTCTCCCCATGCACACCCTTGTCATCTGCAGTGGTCTGAGCACAGGCTTAGGAGAGCTGGAGTAGGTGTGAGGGGTGGCTAGGGCATGACAAGGGGGAGGCGCTCTGGTTGTGGGCTCACAGTCCCCCACACAGTCAGTCTTCCATTCATGCAAGCGTATCAACCATCCTGAAGTGCAGCATGCACCTCCTGAGGATCACCCACTGCTGCAGATCAGGGCAGTGGATCTGTGCAAAGAGGAGGCAAACTTTTCTGCCCTGGATAGAGCACCACCTTTTCATTTTACACTAAATCTTAAAGTTCTACAACATTGTGTTCCAAATATGTGACCCTTTATAGTTCTCATGTTGAAATCTAACTCCTAAGGCACTAGCATTAAGCAGCAAGGCCTTTGGAAGATGAATAGGTCATCAAGGCAGAACCTTCACGAATGAGCTTAGTGCCCTTACACAAGGGGCCACTTGTTTGCCTCTCCTGCCTCGTAAGACACATGAAACTGCTCTCTTTGATCACAGAGCATCCCTCCCTGGGCTAACAACTTAGTTTTTAATTTCTCAGCCCCCGGAGCTGCAGGCAATAATTTCTGTTGTGTATAAGTCACAAAATAAGGTATTTTGTTACAGAAGCCTGAATGGACTGGGCCATGTGGCCTAGTGTGTCCAGAACATTAGATCGCCCGTTCTTTCTATCAGATGCATCATGATAATTTTAGCTCATTATTCAAATTGTTCATGTTATTTTAAACATGTCTCTAAACTGCTGATATAAAAAGTAGTAGATTAAATTTAAGGCTTTCTAAAAACTCATTAGAAGCTTCTTATTGGGTTTCCTCAGCTTATTAGCTGTTTTTGTTATGGACACACTGACCTGAGACTCTGCCTTTCAAACACAAACACATGAAATGGAGACCCCTTCCCATAGCACTGCATATTTTAAAATCTGTGTTTAGTTTTGGTCAATAAAGGCAACTAATAAGGCAGCCACTAAAAAAGCTAACCCAACTCTACCCAATGTTAATTAAAGTTGAAAATAAAAGGAAAGTAGGTCAGATTCCCATCTACCAGGCAGGACTCCATCTGGAGTCTTGGGAAATTAGAGAGTACATAGTGACGGTCCCTAAGGGTCGTGCTACAGCTTGAATCTTTAATGTCCCCCAAAGACCAGTGTGACAAGGGCTTGATCCCCAGCCTGTGGCCCGATCGGGGTGGACTTGGCCTTTTAGGAGGTGACATTTAGCCAGAGCAGTTAGGTCATTGGCAGTGTGAATTTGAAGGAGATCTTGTGACCCTGGCGCCCTGTGTCTTCTCTGCTTTCTGCTGGCCTGGGGAGAGCAGCAACCACAATAAGCCACGTTGATTGAACTGCTGTGAGCTCCAAGGCAACTGAGTCACAATACACTTTTGCTCCCCATGGATGGTTTCTCTTCAGCATTTTGTCACAGTAATGAGAAGCTAACAAACAAAGAAGTTTGCCCACTTGAAAATATGAAATAGACCACTGGATGTTCTGAGGGGAACAGGCCATATATATGAAGTGCTCTGATTGCAACTAATAGAATTTTTAATACTAATTTGTTAGAGTACATTAGGAAGAAATTTACTTTACTTAGTGGGAAAAAATTATACTATGTTATTACCTCGAGAAACCAAAAATGATGAGATGGCGAGGTATGCAGACATTGGCCAGTTTCCAAGGCCAAAGACTACATGCCTCTAGACATTCTCCACTCCTTTCCATCAGGGCATCACTCCAAACCAGCCAAGTCATCTTCCACATGAGCCAACATTCTCCACTGGCTCCCATTAGCAGTGTGAGGGGAAGAGAGGGAGAGAGTGACATGAAAATACTCAAGAGCAGAGATTGGCATGGAGAACCCCAAAGTATGTGACTAGAAAGGGAGGACCAGATCACCAAGAGCAGAACATGAGGGGCTGCTCTTTCAAGGTGAAGGATAAAGGAGCACTGGAAGGCAAAAAAGCACAGACTCTTCACTGCCCAGTGGTGGAAGGGTAGGTTCCAGCATCTTTCTCTTATGCTACAACCAAACCATCATGGAATTAAATATAAGAATGTGAAAATGCTCACAAAGATGAAACTAGCTTTATCCCATAAGTTAATAAAAAGTTGTGTGTCATTGTACCTTTAAGTACACTTGATTGAGGTGTGATTTGTGCGAGACTATTACAACAGTAACAGTTTTCAGTAAGGCCGTTATAAGATAAAATTTTTCAGTACTGTTCAAAGAGTTTTGATAAACTTACCCACACACTTTTGTGATGATTACTAAGGTAAAGGAATAGAAATCTTCACCTCTCCAGAAGTATCAGGTGCCCTTCTACAACAAACCCTGCAATCCTACACTCCCTTGCTCCAGCCCCAGGCAAGCATTAATATGTTTTTTGCCATGCTTTAGTTTAACATTGATCACTTCTAGAATTTCCTAATTACAAAATCATGCAGTTTATATTTTTTTGTATCTGTTTCAAACCCTCAGCAAAATATCATTACATTAATTTGCATTATACATATTAGTATTTCCACCCTTTTTATCATTATATTCTATTCTGTTTTATATATATATATATATATATATATATATATATATATATATATATATATATATATAACAATGTGCTGTCTATCCACTGGCTGATGGACATTTGGGTTATTTACATCGGGAATAGTCTTCAGTAAAACTGTCATAAAGGATAATAAGGCCATGATGGGTGGAATTGTGTCTACACAAAGGATATGCTGAAGTCCTTGCTCCTGATACCCATAAATGTAGCCTTATCTAAAAATAAGGCCTTTGTGGACATCGTCCAGGTGAGGTCACTATGGTGGTCCCAAGTTGATATGACTGTTTCTTGTTAGAAGAGCCAAGAGACACGGAGACACAAGGCCACCTTGCCATGGGATGACAAGGTAGAGGAGCAATAATGCATTTACAAGCCCAGGTATGCCAAGGACTGCAGGCATCCTCAGAAGATGAGAGAAAGGCAGGGCACAAATGTTTTCCCTAGAGCCTTCTTTTTTTTTTTTTTTTTTTTTTTTTTTTTTTTTTTTTGTCTTTTTTTTGAGACAGGGTCTCACTATGCAGTTGAGGCTGGCCTTGAGCTCACTTTTGTAACCCAGGCTGGTCTCGAACTCGCACCGATCCTCCTGCCTTAGCCTCCCGAGTGCTGGGATTACAGGCGTGCACCACCACGCCCGGCTAACACAGTGTATTTTAATTTCCTATGACAACCCCAAGTCACCAACACAGCACTCAAGTACACATCCTCATGGGACACATCTTCATTTCTCTTGCATGAGTATCCAACAGTGGGATAGCTGAGATGTGGCATGTTTAATTTAGCAAGAAATGCCCAACCTGGTTTTTGAAGTGTAGTGAATTTTACATACCAGCAAGCAGTGCACAAAGATCAGGACTGTTCTGCCTCTCGTCAGTGCTTGGATTGTCTGCCATTCTAATTTCCTATGGGACATTTATCTTCTTTTCTGTTGATATCAGGCCAGGCATCTTCCTGTGTGCTTGCTTGCCGTTGGTTTATCTTCTTGCTGAAGCACCTCTTCAAATATTTTGGTTGTATTATGGGGCACAGTGTCTTTACCAGATACATATTTTCCATATATTTTCTCCCTGTGTGTGGCTTGTTTTCTATTATCTTAATAGTATCCTTTTTTTTTTTTTTTTGAAAAGCTGAGGTTCTCATTTTTATAAAATCCACTTGATCATTTTTTTTTCAGTACACTAAGAAATCTTTGCTTACACAAGGTCATGATGATCTTATCCTGTCTTTTCTTCCAGAAGTTTCGTCATGTTACATTTGGGTCCATGATTATTTTGACTTAGTCGTGTATGTGTGTGTGTGTGTGTGTGTGTGTCTGTGTGTGTCTGTGTGTGCCTGTGTCTGTGTGTGTCTGTGTGTGCCTGTGTCTGTGTGTGCGTTTATAATGTGAAGTAATTATCAAAGTTCATTCTTTTCCCAATAGATAACTAGTTACTGAAATCAAATCAATTAATTTAGTTTCTTTATCAAAATCATTTGACTATATATATATATATATATATATATATATGTAGATCTACTTCTATATCCTGTACCTGTTCCACTAATATATGTTTGTATACACCAGCACTATATTATCTAGAATACTTCACCTTTATAGAAAATCTCAGAATGACTTGTCTAAGTCCTCCAAGTTTACTCTTTCACCAAACTGTCTTGAAATGTGTCTGTTTCATCATTTATGATTTTATCTTTCAAGAGGTAATATACACATACAAAGAAGTTTTCAATGAAAAGATAAATCTTTCTGCCACGCCTGGCTTCTCCATTCTCCTCCCCTAAAGAGGCCATTTTTGGAAGTTTCTTATTCTTTTCTTTTTCAGATATTATAACTAAATTTTTAAAAACTGAGTCAGACTTTAAAGGCATATTATTTTCAGGCATTCTTAAAGACCTGTAATTTTATTTTCCATATCAATGCCATAATTTTATTTTCCATATCAATCCAAGTTTCTAGTAAATTGCTTGTTTCAAGTGAGGCCAATCAATTTTGGACACTGGGAGATTCAGCTTTTGCTAATGATACACTTTATTTTGCCCCCCAAGAAAGAAGAGAGACATTTGCATAAATCACCCAGCCATCATAATTTTGTTAGTTGTTTAAATATGCTGCTTATTTTTAGTTTAACTGCAGCATAATTATATAACACTAAGTAATCAGAGATAGGTGATGCTAATAAATTGATCTTTGAGACAATCTCAGAAGCTTAGTTAAGAAACATCTGCATATATGATTCAGAAGTCACCCTCTTCAAAGATCAAAATACCAGGGCCACAAATATAGCTCAGTGGCATAGCACCTGAATGGAAATTGCAAGATCATGAGTTCAATTCCTGGCACCACAAAGAACAAAAAAAACTATCAAAATACGTGGATAAGACTGGGTGTGGTGGCGCACTCCAGTAATTCCACCACTTGGGAGGCTGAGAACAGGAGAATCACTGTGAGTTCAATCTGTATAGTGATACCCTGTGGAACCTGTACTAAATAATAATAATAATAATAATAACTACATTATAGAAGCTACCACTTATTGGTTGCCATATAAATATAAAATCTTGTTCTAGATAGCATGAAGAAGTACAAAGACAGATCAACACCCTACCACTATCTCTGGGAATTCAGTCTACAAGGAAAGATGGACATACACAGAGGTATTCTTGATGCCACGGAAAGCTCCAAAACCAAGGTTCCTAGGGAAGACAGTGGAAACATGAGTATGGAGGGAGGCAAGGTCCAGAAGTCAGTGGATGAAACCACGTAATCTTACATTCAAACCATTCACAGGTGTGCAGCTCTCTAGATTTGTACTTCATTCTTATTAAGTGAAATAAATTTTGCCTCTAAACTAGGTCAGCTGTTCCTCAGGATACAGACTTATAAGAAAGAAGGCAGTTTAGAAACCGAAAGCCTATGTTGTTGAATACCTCAATCTGCACTGCTGAGCACACTGAACTACTCTTCTGTGAGCACCAACCACAAGTAACAAAGTTTTCTTCCTTCTAGTGAACAAAAAGTGCCTTGGGTGCTTGTTTCTTTGAAGGACCAGAGACAAGCAAAGCCTACTGTCAAGCCTAAGAGAGCAGTAGTTCTACTGGCACAAGAAAGATTGAGAAGGGTTGCAACCATTATGGAAAACAGTGTGGAGACTCCTTCAAAAACTCAGACCGGAAATCCCATTCAATCCAGCTGTCTCCTTACTGGAAATTTTCTCAGAACCGAAAACATCATATCATCGTGATATATGTGCCCCTATGTTTATAGCCCCACAATTTGTGAGAGCCAGATCTTGGAAACAACCAAAATGCCCACCATCTGAAGAATGTTTGAAAAAGATGTGGTGTTTCTATACAATAGGGTATTACTCAGCTATACAGAATAAAAAACTCAAAGACTTCATATGTAAGTGGATGGATCTTGAAGATATACTCATAAGTAAAATAGACCAGATGTACATTTATAAATATTGTATAGTTTCCCCAGTGTAAGAACTAAAAAGAAGAAATAAAAATGGAGAGGTATAACACAGCTAAATGGAAAGCAAGAATTTAAGGATTAAACAAGGAAGAGAGAAAAAGAAGAAAATTTAGAAAACATGGCAGGGGCAAAATCATGCATTTACATACACAAGATGGTTAAGACAATTATCCCAAGAATCTCCAGAAGTGCACTACTAATGTGTTTTGAAATTGTCACATTGTTATTTCTTATTAAAAGTAAAAATAAATGAATAAATTGTTTCACCATGAAACCAGTTTTACTGCAATTTTTACTATATGAAAATATTAGTGCATCTACAGGTAGTTCTTTCCAAAGGAAGATCTCAGAGATTTATTTACATTTGACAATGTACCCACATTACTCATTTGTGTGTTCTAATCAATTTGCAAAGTGGACTTAGATAATCAATAAACTTGACTTTAAAAATTCATCAAAGATCATAAACACCAACTTGCCAGGTACATTACAGGTTGTTTAGTTTGTCATGCACTAGCACCAGAGATAAAGTGATAATTGATGTCAGAGTGGAAAAAACAGAAGCCTAGCTCCAGAAAGACCAGCCCAGGATCTACCATGGCCCATCTGTGACCTTGAGCCAATTATTTAGCTTCTTGTGCCTCAGTGGCATTTAAAAAGCACACCTCTCAACAAATAATTGCATTTAATAAATTGACATGAGCCATATGAAACTTGGCATGCAGCTGATGGTCAAGTGCACACCTACCAGTTGTGTTTTTTACCGACAGTAGACTTCAGGACTCATCTGTTCTGCTTTTCAAGATGATGATTAGTGGCAATTTTGGGTTGTAGCATGCACCATCTAAATGACATTAAATGGTGGCCCTGTGCTTAAATCCACTCTCCAACAGGGAGAGTGCGTGCTCCCAGTATTACTGGCCAGGTATAGAAATTTAAGTACTGTAGCTAAGCTTACTCTTGGAGACCCAGAGGTGTTCATAGAGATGGATCTCATTAGTGTTACACTTTAAGCTAAGGGTCAGAAAATAGTACTGCGTCCAAACTTGTTTTTATAAATATAGTTTTATTGGAACTCAGTCATACTGTTTCATGTACCTAGTACCTATGGCTGCTTTAACACTATGAGAACAGAGTTAAACAGTTGTAACATGCAAATCCATAATACTTACTAGCTGAGCCTTATGGGAGAAGCCCTGCTCAAATGCCCAAATTATAGCCATACTCTTATCTTCAATTTAAAAGTGAGGCACATCTTTTCCAGATCAGAACTGTGGTAATCTTGGTATTATTTGTATATAAAATAGACACCAGTTACTGACAGAAGCCTCCTGGTATTTATTTATTCTTGAGACAAGGTTTGTGTAGTTTAGGCTATGCAGTCCAGGGTGGCCTTGAATGTACCTCTTGCCTTGACCTTCTGAGTGCTGAGATTATAGGTGTGTACCACTGCACCTGGCCAGGAGCATCCTTATCTTATAAGACTGGAGGACAGCAAGCAGAGTTGTAGCAAATGATAAATTAAGTATCCAGTTACAATAGGTGCTGCAAATGATAGACCAAGAATCCCAAGATTAGAGAAGTCAGAAGAGCTTATGGTCTTGAAACAGAGGTTTTCTAGAGAAATTGAGCAAGGAATTAAATTTTGAAGGATATAAAAGCAGCACACATGAGAAGGAAGCACAGGTTTCCAGGCTGAAGGTGAAGAGGAAGTCACAAGACAAGAAGGGGCACAATGACCCATAAAGAAATGAGCCTGCCCTGGGGTGCGCTGAGGTGGACACTGAGACTGAGTGTAGTGGCACATACCTGTAGTCCCAGTACATGGGAGGCTGAAAAGAGGTGGATCACTTAGAGTCTGATCTAGTAGTGAGACCTTGTTCTACATACAAGAGAGAGAGAGAGGTATCCTCTTACTGTTTCTTGTTTCTTATTACAGAAAATGCCACGAGGGAATTAAATCAATGTGAGTGCTTAACAATGGATTTTCAAAATATAGTATGCATATCATATCCATATCCACAATGGAATATTATTCAGCCAATATATTTGTGTGTGTGTGTGTGTGTGTGTGTGTGTGTGTGTGTGTGCAGGGTCTCACTATGCAGCTCTGACTTATACTGATCCTCCTGTTTCCTGCTTCCCAAATGCTGGAATTAGAGCTGCATGCCACCACACCTGCACTCCATCACCAGCTCAGAATGCCCAAGAGTGGGGCTGGTGCAGCAGGCAGGGTCAGGAATCGAGGCCAATATTTTTTTAAGAGTGAAAAAAATCTCATTTTTGGTTCTATTGCATTCTATCATATATATATATATATATATATATATATATATATACCAATTAGATTTCTTAATTTATATATGTGCAGCACAAAACAGATACATTCATCATGCAGAACTGGTACATATGTATCATATCTGGATCCTTTCATGTTTTTACTTTGAATGGGCTTCCACCGAGTCACTAAATTGGGCAGAGCCTGAATTCTGAACTGAATCTGGAAAGCCCTGCCTCAGTCTCCCAGAAGACAAGGGTCCCACCACCGTGCCCAGCTATTGCTTCCATTAATTTTTACCACCCTATATAATATGCTGGTGTAGCTCCATGTGTATATCTAGATATGTAATAACATATCTGCCATCTTTATTAAATAATCCATCTCTCTTTTATTGGGAAAAAAAAAGAAATGAGCCTGGCTATGGAGAACCTTCAGGCTTCACGCTCTGGGGAGGAAACGAAACAGTGAGGGTGTGGAATCTGGCCTGGGAGAAGCCGGGACTCTGGGTCCAGCAGGGCTGAGCCTCACTCAAGGCAAGAGGCAGCCACGGCATCTTCCTATGACCTGGACCTGCCAAGTGGCAGAAGCAGTCTTGAAAATACAGACAAGAGCCCAAATGAATTTTTTTATTATAATTTAAGCATGAAATGATGAATAATTTGAACAGAAACAAAAGGGAAGAGGCAGATATGAGAGAACTTGTAGGCTAAAACCTAGTGACTAATCTATGAGACATGGAATGAACTAGAAAGAGCCAAAGAAGATAGCAGAAATCCCCAGCTGGAAGCCTGATGGAAGTGGTACCATCAATAGAAAGGAGAAGCCAAATTAGAAGAAAATATCAATGTACCACTTTGCCTTTCCCTTTTTTATGTGGCAAGAACTACATAATAAAATTTACCTTTTTAACTACTTTTAAATGCCTACAGCAGCAGAGTTAAGTGTTGACATTGTTGAAGTCCAGATCTCTAACACCTTTGCATCTTGTAGATTCGAAGCTATGTAACAATTAAACAACTCTCTTCTTCTTCTTCTCCTCAGTGTTTACGATCCCTTTAAATAAGCTCTGTGTTCCATAAC
The DNA here is from genome assembly GCA_004027025.1 of Myocastor coypus. Classification (NCBI taxonomy): domain Eukaryota; kingdom Metazoa; phylum Chordata; class Mammalia; order Rodentia; family Myocastoridae; genus Myocastor; species Myocastor coypus. The sequence continues at coordinate 103,570 of PVJA010001902.1, forward strand.
ATCAAATATAGTCATGTGCCATACATAACAATGTTTTCATCAGTGATGGCCACGTGGTCCCATAGTTCTGATACCTAGTGATGCCATGGTCATCTTAGCTGTGGAGTACAGCACTCTATATGGAAAAATTACCTATGGACCAATTTCTCAGAACATTATCCCTATCCTTAAGTGATGTGTGACTGTAATGAAAACTGCTGAGTTGGAAGATCTATTTGTTTTGTGTGGACCTCAAATTTTATTCTTGTGAGATCTTCAAGCTAAAGTGCATTAAGTATTACACACATTCATTCACTCAAAAATCTTTATTGACTATTTGTTAGTAGTTGATTACTGGGTCTGGAAATACTAAGACAAATAACATGGCAACTACTTTTAAGACAAATCTGGCAAAGAAGTTCTCACTGTCAACGGAAACAGATCTACAGAAAATTCTAGCGAAGTGAGATTTAAAATTCAATCACTAATGGGTTGATGTTCAAGTGGTATAGTCAAACAGCCAATGCCACCTAGCAAACTGAATCTAACTGATGTCAACACTGCAATGATAAATAATAGTGTACACGAACAAGAGCAAATTTATCAGTGCAAGTTATGAAAACAGCGAAACTCCACACAGGCGTTATGTTGCTGAGCTATATCCTCAGCTGAAAACAGCAGAACTCTGAAGCAAGAAAAACATACCAGGTCAGGAGGGGTAGTAGGACCAGATGTGGTGGCGCACATGACCCTTCCTGCACAATTCTAGGATGCTGGGAGGCTGAGACAGGAGAGTCAAAAGTTTGAGCTCAGCCTGTGCCACAGAGCAACTTAGTGAAACCTATGTCAAAATGAAAAATAAGAGAGATTCTGCGTATGTAGCTCAGTGTAGTGGCCTAAAGTACAGCACCCAATAATGCAAAATAAAATAGTTAAAAAGAGCTAGGGTTATAGATCATTACAAAGGTACTGAGTTCAACCTCAAGTACTCAAAAAAAGAAAAAAAGATCATGGATGAAGCTAAAAGAAAATGATACAACAAAAACAAGAAACACACAGGAAAATGCAGTCCAAATCCCAGTGACCATAAAGTTTCATATATTTGTATATTCATTTAGCATTTAATTATTTGCTAAAAGAAAGCTGATGACTTTTATCCTAATGCCTCAAATATTTAACTACAGGAAATAAATTCATTTTATAGTAATTTTTAGGGCAATTTAGGTAAAGTGATTTTTTTCTACCACACAGAAAATGTTTTGTTTTTGTATAGCACATTACAGTTTATCTAGTTTACTTGGAAAGCATTTTAGAAAGTTATTTGGGTACTGATTCTGTCTTGGTGGTAGAGGGTGAGGGTAAGGAATACTAATCATCCCATATGTTATGGTTTGTGTCTAGTTGTCCCCCCAAAGCCTCATGCAGTCATGGGGTGGGTACTTCAAGAGTTTGGGACTAACTCATGATCCACTGGAATTATATGTCTTAGTACTGCTGGGATTGTGGGTGTGGTCTCAGGTGGATATCCTGAGGCAGAGAGCCTGAATGTAATATAAGAGAGGCAGAGCAACACACTCCCTCTCTGTTACTCTCTGCTGCCCTGGTTGTTTGGTTGCCTCTGTCGCAATTGTTGTTGTCCCACTGCCATGAACTGGTTGCTCTCTGCCCTGCTCCACTCAGCCTTGGAGCCAGACGAATATGGACTGAAACCTTCAGTAACTGTAAGCTGAATAAACCTTTCCTTCCTTCATTTTGGGTGTCAGGTATTTGCCCCAGCAATGAGCAAAGAGTAACTGAGACACCATATTTTACAGAACAATTCCACAATGCAGAGAATTGTGCTATATCCTTTGCAACTTGCTAACATTCCACTGGATATTCTCTTAACTGAGCCAGAGCCTAACTCCATTCTGTCTATAAGCATGGGAAGGGGGTTGCATTATTTTAGTATACAGTGATATCTCATTAGTTGATCTCAATTTGTTCCAAATTTGTATGCAAACACTGAACATATCTTTCATATAAGAAATAAGAGAAAACCATCGAATGGTTCTGAGGACCATTTTTGGCCCTCAGTTGATGTTTACACTTAAAAATTCATTCTACCAGGACTTGAAAAAAATTTGCCATTATGAACAACAAGTAATTTCTTTTCAAACTTTGCTATCCAAGTATAAAGTTCAAGTGTGGAGCCATTCAGCACTATATGCTCAAATTTCCAGGAACACACATTGAAAATCAAAAGACATCATGATGTTTTCCTTGGAACTTTAGCACGAGTTGCCTAGCCCTTTGGACATTCATTTAGATAATTATGCCATGAAAACCGTTGCGTGTTGTGGTATTAGGCTCACCAGCGCAGAAACATCTTTATTGGTCTGTGCTTTCAGCTGTCTTACTCTTTTATTCCTCTTCAGCTGACAATTTTTTTGCCTAGTCTACATTCCAAAATGAGCAGTTGTGTTATCACTATGAAAACCAGCTTTATTCATTATAAGCAAGCACGAGCATCTGCTTTTATACATTGACTTCTTGGATACATGTAATTTTATTATGAATTACTTTCCATTTACTTTATTTCTTACCATTACAAATTTATATCCTCTAGTCTAAATATTAACACAGAAATACTGTGTTATTAGATAGATAGATAGATAATATACTGAGTCTGCTGAGAGAGAGAATAAGTAGAACCCTTAAAGACATAGGTGTAGGCAAAGATTAACAATGGTTGTTAAACTACACATTTTATCATCAAATCTATTCTTCAGATCAACAGATGCAGGTCTGCAAGATTGAGTGAAAAGACAAAGACTGAGAAAAAAAATTAGCTAGTTGTTCTTCAAACAAAGGACTATCTAGAGAGTATATGAGGAACTGAAAAAATCAGACATATCAAATTTAAACTCAGTATCAAAATGTGCATGTGAAATAAATACACACTTCTCAGATGAAGAGGAACAGCAAATAAATATATGAAAAATGTTAAACATCACTGATCATTCAAGAAAATCAAATTAAAACAATGCTAAGATTTCACATCACCCCAGAAAGAATGGCTGGCATCAAGAAAGCAAGCAATAATAAATGCTGGTGGAACTGTAAGGAGAAAGGAACCCTTCTCTGCTGTTGGTGGGAGTGAAGAGTGGCACAATGTCAGTCCTCAAAATATTCGGGTAAGAAGTTCCTCAAAATATTTGGGCTAGAAGTTCCAGTTGATCAGCTATTCCTCTTCTTGATATCTTCTAAAGATAATTAAAGGAATAATTTCTCAACAATATATGTATACCTGTGTTTATAGCAACATAGTTTGTAGTAGCTAAATCTTGGAAAGAACCCAAATGCCTATCAACTGATGAATGGATAAAGATGTGATATTTTAATATAACAGAATACTACTCAGCCATAAAAAAGGATAAGCTTGAGACATTTCTAGGTAAATGAATACACCTTACCACCAGACTCTTAAGTGAAATAAATCAGATACATATACATAAGTACTGATTTGTTCCCATAGTATGAAAGACTAAAAGCATAAACAAGAGCCATTATGAAATAAGACATTGTAAAATAAGAAGAAATTGTTCAAAAGAGAAGGGAAACTAAGGAGAAGGAAAAGGAAAGGAGAAAAGGAAGGAAAAAGTAAAAAAGAGAAAGAAGGATAAATGGAGGCAAAGCTCTGTAAATAAGGACTGGAAGAGACACTGAAAGGAAAAGACGGGAGTGTGGCAGGGGGGAGAGGAAGCAAGATAAAAGCAAGTGGGGCATGGTGGTGCATGCCTGTAATCCCAACACTTGGGAGGCTGAGGCAGGAGAATTGCTGTGAGTTTGACATCACCCTGGGCTACAAAGTAAACTCAAGGCCAGCCTGAGTTGCATAGTGTGGTCCTATCTCAAAAAGACAAAAAAAAAAAAAAAAAAAAAGTTAGTATCATGAACAGGTTCAAATTTCCTATGATGAATGGGATCATTATGTATATCTAAATTATACCAATAAACTTAATCTTTAAAATTTACATCATCTGGATGTTTGAAATCGTGTGTGTGTGTGTGTGTGTGTGTGTGTGTGTGTGTGTCTGTGTGTGTCTGTGTGTGTGTGTGTGTGTGTGTGTGTGTGTGTGTGTGAAATTATCCATGAAATTCATTTCACATGAAAAACTCAAAGCCCAGGAAGGAAGGTGATAGATCTTACCCAATCTGACTATTTAATGACAAAACCAAAGGGAAAAGTCCTTTTACTGAGCTTCTGCCATACTCTTTATACCCTTCTGCCATGTAAGTGGCTCTTTATGAGTCACTTGCAATACTTTCCCACCATTCATTGTATAAGTGCATACCGTGTGTCCACTGATGCTTGGACTTGTGTTAGAGTCTGATAAGGTCAAGCTCAACAGTCCCTGCCCTCCAGTGGAGGCAGACCTGGAAATCCAATGGCCATAAATGTATACATAAGTGCAATCACGGTAGAGACCGGAAGAAGCTAACCAGGCTTTTCAAAACCCTCTTGGGTGGTGGGTGGGACTTGGCCAGTGCAGAAGGCATGCACAACCATTTCTGGCAGAAAGCAGCTATTCGTGGAAGAAAGTCAGAGCTTGGCTCTCTGTGGACCACGAGTACTTCAGTTGGGTGTCAGACAAGACCTGGTAAGGAGCAGCACTGCAGAGAACGCAGGGACTCAGCCAACAGGATGGTTGCTGTTGGCGCTTGTATCTGGGCATTTCCCCAAAGCATCATGTGTTTACAGGGGTGCTTTGCAGAGGTGGCTGGATCTAGGCTGTGTGAATGTCGCTTGAGGGTATGGAAATATGGATTAAGGGTGTGAGAACTAAATTAGTCACTGGCTGATTTAGCTTAGTTCTGGATGTGGGTAATGGGAAGCTCCTCCTTGGGTGTGGGTGATGCTACCCAGAAGGACTTGGGGCCTGAATAAGTTACAAAAGAAATGGAAGCCTGCTGCTGCAGCTTCTCTGCACTGTGCCTTCTGCCTGCCATACCATGGACTGTCTCTCCTCTGCCACACTCCTCACCCACAGCTCCTGCCTCAGAGCCAGCTGATGGTGGGATCTCTACAAACCGTGAGCTAAAATAAAAATTGTCCTCCTTTAACTTGAGAGTATTGAGTATTCTGTTCCAGTAATGAAAAGATAACTAAGATACGTGTTTTCCCAAATCAGAGAAATTGAACTTCTCCTAAAGCTGTAGAAGAGAATGCTGAGGATTTTAGATAAATGTTCAATACCATATCATTCACAGTCTGGTTCCAGTATAAAGTTTTAAATGAAAGCTATCACAGTAACATAGAAAAGAACTGATGGAGGAACGGTTGTCAGGGAGGGACCTTCACAGAGAGGGTGAAATAGACAGTGATATAAGAGGATCCAGTGCTCTTCCAGTGCTGGGTGACTGAAGGCACCGTCCAGGCTAAGGGAGGCGACATACAGGAGGGCGAATACAAACTCATGGCTTGGATGATGGACAATGACAAAACCCTTCGTTAAAATGAAAGTGCAGGAAGAAGGGGGCAGTTCTGAGGGCAAAAAACAGAAAAGATTGACATGACACAGAGGACTTAGGATATGCAAAACACAGATGGCCACGCAGTGGCAATACCAGCCTGCAGCTCAGGAGACAGATCTAGACTGAGACATGAGATGTAGCAGCCTAAGAAGTGCCAGTATCTCTGTGGCCTAACTGAATCGCAGCCACCCTAGGAGGAAGTTGCTAGCTTCATTTGCCAGCCAGGCCATCAAAGCTCACCCACTCATGCAGCTGGAGAGTGAAGACTTGCATCCCAGTCAGACTGGATCCAAAGCCCATATTTGTTTTACTACACTATGCTGTCTTTTGAATCAAGAACCCTTGGGGCTCCCAGTAGGTATTTTCCCATTAACCTGTACATAAAATGTTGGAGAAAACCTAGCAAAATGCTTGTACAGATAAGGCTATCTTTTTGGGAATTGTTATAAATGCCTTCCAGATTTCTTGAGAGATCTTATTTCAGGAATATGACTGTCCCTTGGTATATATGATAGTAATAAAAGCAGCCCACCGAGAAGCCTTGCTGCTGTCTTCTCTGAGTTCATGTTACTAACACATGCCTGTGGACAAAGGATAGGTTGGAGGTATCCCACACCTCACACACAAGGCCCCTGGGATGAAAGGTTCAAGAACTTAACTGCATCATTATTTTACAAAACCAGCCACCAATCTCACCTAATGGGTAAAATCAATTTTCCAATAGACAGCTATATTGACTTAGTATTTAAGTAGCTTTACTTCAAAAGTACTAAACTGAAGAGTGGTCTAAATTCACCTCCTGAATTTCACATCAGGGATGGAAGAGACGAGGACATAAGGAGGCACTTACAAAAAGGACCACTTGACATCACTGATGGGCTCAGTGCTAACGTGGAAGAAACGGCCGGCCTGTACCCTGCCAGTGCCTGCTCACAGCTGTCGCCAAGGGCTGCAAAGAATACCAGACGACTCTGCATGCAGCTAGAGCCAGCCCGCTGATGGCAGCTCAAGGTCCACTTGCCAAAGTGAAGACATTTACTTAACTTAAACAGTTTGCCTGTCACCATGACACAGCAAGCTGAACTGTGAACTGAAACCCAGCCTGAACTGTCCGCACGTTCTCAAAGAGCTCTTGCTGGAATTTCCCTCCTGACTCCACCCAAACTAAGTTTAACCCACCCATAAGCACCCTGGAAGCCACAAGGCCTGCGTTGCATCCTACGTAGACTCATGGCACTGGCCAGAACTGCTGATAAAAGCCTCATCAACAATTCTGTGCAAGTTCGACTGGCCAGGCCTTTTAGGACTGACCAAGTAGTCCAGACAGCCAGGCATCTCCCAGCCTGGACATGCTAGACATTTGATAAAAGTCAAAGAATGTGATGACTGTCATAGTCATCCAGGGCCTTTTCCATGACTACCACATACGCAGAGACTTTGGATGGCAGGCAAACTGGAAAAGTCACAGATGCTACATGTGCTGTTTGGGAAACCCAATTCCAAAGTCTGCACTGTGGTGAAAATTATTCCAGGAGTTGGGATCACTGGCTAAGGAAAATTCAGGTGAGTGTGGAAGAAATGTCCTATCTTCTTTTGAATGCACCTTTACTGCCACCTCAGCCTAGATTCTTTCTTACAATAGCAGCCGTCATGCACTGAAGCCATTTTCCTGGGATGAAAGGCAGAGGCACGGCCACTGATGTCACAGAGTGCACAGGTCTTTGCACAGGACAGTTTAAACCACAGTTTAGTACAGTGCAATCAAGGCACCCTGTGCCTTGGGGAATCTGAGTTCTTCTTGCAGCTAAGTCCTGAGCCCCTTCATAGCCAACATAAACTCTAGCCTTAGTATCTCAATTACAAAGGGCATTGCTACACCTCCATGTGTTCTATTAGTCTCTCAAGAAGAAAATGAGGATAAAATGAAGTATGTATGTATGTATGTATGTATGTATGTATGTATGTATATATGTATGGTCTAACAAACCAGAAAGAAAAAACCCACAGTGGTATCATTATTGGACAGATCAATGCCTTTGTACCACTTATCACATTCAAACAAGGTCACATTTTTTCCGCACACCTAGTTTCCCCCAGTTACTGTATCAGAACCTAATTCTGATAATCAGTACCTGAAGGAAGGTCTTTCACTGGAGAGCTATGGAACTGATCATCAGATTTATACTAACTGTGTGATCTGTAATCAAATTAGATATCCTCAGGCAATATAATGACTCTAAATTTTCTTTCCCTACTCAGTGTAGCTAAGATACTGTTCTCTGAACGAGTGTTTTATATTTCCACATTGAAAAAAAGAAAATTTAAATGTACTTGCTACAGAGTCTACAGGATCTCACTACACAGATCGGACTCCTAGTGCTGCTCCTGTTTTCAGCCTCCCCAGTGCTGGGATTACAGATGCGCACTCCCAGGCCAGTGCTGGGTGACTGAAGGCACCATCCAGGCTAAGGGACACCAAGTGGTGTCAACACAGCGTGCCAGGAATCAAGCCCCCATCACTGTGCCTGTGTAAGCAGGTGCTTTAGTCTGCTGAGCTATCTGGCTTGCCCTATATTTCCACATCTTGAGAAGCCTCTGCTCTAGTACACCAAGTTTTATTGACAGAAACTTTAACCTAAACTTATGCAGTTACCCACAGTAAATAAATAGCTTTGAGCTCTGTTGCCCACCACCAGTCCCTTCCACAGATATTCATGAGTGTTCACAATATGATGTGTTCTGTTTGGGGCGAAACAACACCCCACAGAACACAGGCGGGCTGTCATTTCAAAGAAATCATATTTCATAACTGGGTTTGCCCAGGAGGCTGCCATCTTACCATGAGAGCTAAAGTCATAGGGTTTGTTGTTATAACCTTTGGCAGAGAAGCCACTGCTTTTGGTATCTGAACCCTGAGCATAATGTACAATCCTAATTTGACCAAAAAGCTGGATGCCACCACATTGGTGATGCCCTCCTAGAAGGCCCAATTGTGGCAATGGATTAGGGTCTTCCTATATCATTCCTTCTGATATTCCCCTTCCAGGTCCTTCGGCACCTGTCTCCATAGTAAGTCTCATAAGGGTTTCAACAGTTCCCTCTGAGCATTTACTGGGTGTCAAGCCTCGGGCTAAGAGCTTTGCATTTAATCCTCTTAGCAACTATTATCATCTGCTTTGTATGAAGGAATGAAAAATAGCTCAAAGCATGAAGTAGCTGCTCCAACCTCGCTTGATGTAAGTAGAGGAACCGGAACTGATTGCAGAGAACCCTACAGAATGAAGAAAGTATGTGTAGCGTGGCCGGGAGGCTCCACCAAGTTTATAGCAATGAGAAGATTTCCTGTTTCGGTCCATCCATGTCTGGGAACAGAATCGCCTTCCTTCCTGCAAAAACTCTAGTCTTGTCTCCATGAGTCAGAAAAATAGTCAAGTGTTACATGGGCTGCTCAGGACACAAGAAGGTAACATTTATAAGCAAAACAGTAGCGCTCTTTTTTTTAAATGTCAGCAATGTTTTATGAAATGAAAGAAATCCTAATTAAAATCAGCCTCCATGTGAGGCGTCCTTTCTTCCCTCGCGGCTTTCAAAGTGATCTACAGGCATCGCTGTGACCCGACTGCCACTGCAGCAGCAGGTGGGCTCCAAACATCAGATGGAGACACACAGGACATGTCCCAGAGGCTCAGACAGGAAGAGTCACCAAGCTGGGTCTTCCGTGTGTTCCATAAACTCCTGTGTCCAAGTCACCAAGAAACAGGACTCACGCCACCTCCCACTTGCATGAAAGAGCACCCCCAGTGGCGGAGCAGCTTTCTTCGCAACTTTCTGGGGTGCTGACCTGCTCAGAGCAACTCTTGCAGATTTCTTTCTTCTTCATCTGAAGCTGAGAGGGGGAACTTAAGATTCCTTCTTCAGTAAGGAAGACATTTCAGACAAAAAAAAAAAAAGCCTCTTTGTGAAAGGCTTATTTGAAAGGCATGCACAGATGAATCTGGGACTGTGTCCAGGTAGAAGTCTTGCCTGGAATTCCTAATGCATTCTTTCTCTTATTAAAATAATACAGGGAATCGGGTGGCTTGTTGCTTCTCCGCATGTAGTCAATTTGGCTCATGCTGTGTGACCATTTACAATCTGACCTCAAGTGCCAGTTTAAAAATCTTTTCTTTCTAAGTATGTTTCCATTCCACACAACAAACCCATAGCTGTTGCCTACACTATTTCTCCAGGCAAACAGTAACTCAGGAGGACTAAGCCTCTGCTCAGAAATGATGCAATTGGCCAAGCTATCCAATGTCTCATTCATTGGCACCACCCCAACCCGCCCCATCCCGCCCCCACCCACCAGCTTGCCCCAGATCCGTGTCTCTGGCTTATCTTCTCTCTCTCCAGGCACAGACCTCCCTTTGTAGTCGGAGAAGGCGTTGCCAGGTGGCCGGATGCACGTGATAGCCAATCCCGTCCTTCCTATCCAGGAGCAGAACCATCACATGGAGGAAGACAAACCCCCTCTCAAGGACAACTAGATTTGTCTCTAAAACTAGTGTGCAATCTTCTGTGACTTCCATTTTCTTACACCCAAGAAATGAGGTAAAATATGGAGAACCACCATGTTTTCCCTGAGGCAAATGGCCTTCCAAGATGTAGCCAAGAGGAAATATATATGTAGCCAACAGGAGCAGGTGAGAGCATCCAATAGGAAATCTGCTGTCTCGTAATCTGCAAACAAGCATCAAAAGGCCAAGGAGCACCTCACTGTCGCCTCCGCTACCACAGCTGGTTCCTGGGTGGGTCTCTCTCTACTCCATTGAGGACATACTATTTTATCTGAACCTCAGAGCAGATGAAAAGGCAATTGATACACTTCACAGGGTCCACATAGAGATAGTTATCTGTCACAATCTCTGAGAGAAAAGAAATAAGATGGCATTATATTTTTAAATAGCCCTGGAGATTTCAATGATTGCATTAAAATTTTAATCACAAACTCCTTAAGTTCGAAAGGGGGAAAAAAAAAAATAGCCCACAAAGGACTCATTGTAGAAGAGAGTTTCTCCATTTGGAATTCTTTTATAAATTTGTGTCAGATCACAATTTGCTGTCTGGGAAATGTAAATTAGTTATTAATGAGCCAAAATTCTAACATCAAAGGCGGTGCGTCCGCATGCCTGAGAGAAACAAAGAGCTCTCACAGCACTATCAACTCCTCAGCACGCACCAGCAGAGATGAGGCATTCTGAGCCAGTACAGCCTCCTTAGGAGAAGGCTTGCCACACACATGACAGCCTAGGGCACCCATGCTCCTGGCTTCACCTCTCCTTCAGCACAGTGTGACTGCCATAGTTCTGGGCAGAGGACATACTCATGTGCCCCGAGATGGCTTGGCGCAAAGCACCTGCTATAACCCCTTTCCTTCCTGCCAAGCTCACACAGCTGACCACTTTCACGAGGGGTGTGGGTCTGTCTGTGAACTATTCCCATATAGCTTTGTTTATCTCTACCTTGTTATTTATTTCAGCTGAGATCAAGAACTAAGCAGTATAAAGCGCACATAAGGAATGAGGAGGAGAACAGCTATTTTTGAGTGTGGAAGTGGGAGTAACAGTCACCCAACCAAAGTCTGGCAGATATTTATTCTCCCTTTCAATAGACACACAGGTGTGTGCAGGTAAGAAGCCATAAAAGTACCAAGTCTCTCAGTCCCTATCCCCCTCTGAGGTCAGCCACCCAGAACTTTATCCTCCAGCTATGTAGAAGATATCTCTGCTCTTCCAGCCAATGACAGGTTCTCTCACCTGGGGACCTCCCAAACCAGTTTCCTGGGCCCAGAATTCATGTATGCTCCCCCCCCTCTACCTGGTTAGCCCCCTTTGGGCCCTAAGCCTGGACTGTGATCTCCGCACACTTCTATCCAGGACTGCCCTCTGCACCAGTAGCCTCTCCTACACATCCCGGATGTCTCTGAACCTTCTAAATTTGGAGTTTCATCACACTGCAGTGTGTTTTAACTGAGAATGTATTTATTTGTGTCCCCTTCCAGACTTGAAGCTTAAGAGATCTGGGAGTTCATTTTTGTTCATGTTGTATTAACTTGCTTTGCCTGGCTGTTGAGTGCTTCTCCCTAACACACTCACACAGTAGAAACCTAATACATGTCTGCTGTCTGGTGGGCTAGTGAGGGCCCACACAAATACTCATCCACCACTGTCCCAGGAAGAAAGCAGATTCTTATTCCTGGGCTTCGGCTATGGATGACACTGCTCACTGTAGCAAGCTTCTCTCTGAATACACCTCAGGAATGCAGCCCCTCACTTGGTGCGAAGGGTGCCTGGGCTCCTGTGCAGCAAACAGGACCTCAAGCCCCCTAGACAATGTGTAGGGGTGTTCAGCAAGGCCTTGGTTCAGTTTGCTTAGCTTCAAACAAGGCCTCTATAAGCCAGTGTCCTTCCTGAGAAAACCTGGTTCCAAGGCTTTCAAAAAGCCAAGATTCTTCCCAGTCATTTTCCTGTATAAAATTGCTAGAAGACCCCATACACAAGTCAGCTGAAATGTCTCCATGTTCCTAGGCATACTCACAATTCCTTGCCTCCAGGAGGTCCCAGAGAAGCTATTCCTCCTCCCATTCTTAATTCAAATACCTTTTAGTTTTGCTAAACATCTTCCCATTAACTCCACCATCTAATTTACAAGATTTCCAAACTGTGTTTCACAGAATAGAGACAAAAATAGCCCTGAGAAGGAAGCCTTCCATGGCCTTATGCATCCAAGAAACAGAAGGAGGTTGCTCCTCTCCCAGACCAAGAGCTGCAAGACGCCTGCAATGCAGAATTAAACCTATGGTGCATGATCCCAAAGGCACAGTTAAGTCCATCTCAGACATGGCCCTCTATACAATGCATATCCACAACAGTAACAGATAAAATACCAACCAAGAAAATAAAAATCCCAGCTGGATGTGGTGGCGATGACTGTAATCCCAGCACTTGGGAGGCTGAGGCAGGAGGATCAGTGCGAGTTCGAGACCAGCCTGGGCTACAAAAGCGAGTTCAAGACCAGCCTGAACTACATAGTGAGATCCTATCTCAAAAAGACAAAAAAAAAAAAAAAAAAAAAAAAAAAAAAAAAAAAAAAAAAAAAAAAAAAAAAAAAAAAAAAAAAAAAAAAAAAAAAAAAAAAAAAAAAAAAAAAAAAAAAAAAAAAAAAAAAAAAAAAAAAAAAAAAAAAAAAAAAAAAAAAAAAAAAAAAAAAAAAAAAAAAA
>PVJA010001903.1:0-25510 GCA_004027025.1 Myocastor coypus
AAAAAAAAAAAAGTAATGTTGATTTAAAAGGGTTAATGTTTAATTGTTTGATCAATTTTATATACCTATATGTATTAATCTAAACTTATCTGATGATGAAAATATGTAATATAACCATTGTTAAATTTAAACAATTAAAATATTAAATTAAAACAAAAGGAAATAGTAATAAGATTTGCACTCACTGCTAAAAGAAAGGCAAATGCCAGTCAAAATGCAATGCGAGAAGGTGATTAACTTTACTGATGAGAAATTGCACATGAGGAGCATGAGAGAACATTTTTTTTTTAGCATTTTCATTTCTAATATGGTAAATATTTTAATGGCCGCTAACATTCCCCATGGAAGTTGGTAACAGGGAAAGGTATAAATACTTTTTACATCACTGAGTAAATAAATTGTTAGCACAATTCTTGGAATTTAATCATCAATGAGGCTTAAAATTATTAAATAGTGATATAAGGGAAAAAAAACGAAACTCCTGACCTGAAAAGTATCTGAGAGGAGTTGTGTTGTGTAAAACCAAAAAAGGAATTGTAAGAAGAAAGAGAGATTACGAGTAGAATATATTTATTGGGGGAAAGAAAGCTTCTGTCTGAAGGACAGAGGCCCCCCACCCCACAGTAGCTTTCCTGGGAAGCTGTCTCTTCCAGGGAATTTTACAGAGTAAAACCATTCCATGAGGCAGGGAGAAGGTGGAGAACATGGGAACTCCCTTAAGTAGGGATGAGATGGGACAAAGCTATGGTCAACCAATGAGATCGCAAGCACCACTGCTCAGGTAAAATGGATTAAGCCCAGCAGCAAATGAGGAAGCAAGTCCTGTAAGAAGCAGGCATGAATACAGGACAGGGTCTCTTCCTGTTGGGGTTGGGTTAGTGAGTCTTCTAGGCCTTTTCAAGGTGACTGATACCTATTTAGAATATCCATTACTGATGCCCATGCCCAGGGAAGTATGTAGCTCCATTTGTTTACCTTAGTAGAGATCTAGCTCACATTGGGGAGTGTCTGTCTCTTCCAAGTCATGAAGTTACCATGTGTTGTTACCATGAATTTACCATTGTCTCCTTGAGGGCCTGGCTCTGTCTTACTGTCTAACTAATTCAGCTGCCTATAACAACATTAGAGTCCCAAATATGAATATCTAGTAGTGACAAAAATTTATTAACTCTAAATGTCATCAGAAGAAATGACTGAGTTAAACTATACTGGTTATGAAAATAATATAGCTACTAAAATGAATGAATAATACCAAAGTATTAAGTGAAAATATAAAAAAGACATGGTATTTGGCTTCCATTTTATTAAGAGAAAGATAATAAAGAGAAAAAATGTCAATGTTTGAGCTACCATTCTTTAGTAGAATATTAAAATCTTGATACTATTAACTATTTCTTAAAAGTCGCAATTACATTAAATGAATTTTAACCAACTAATCTGCCTTGTATTGGCACTTGCTTTTAATATAATAGTATAAATTATCAGACATTCCCCCAAAATGATCAAACTCTACTTTATCTCTGTATGTGTGTTTATAAACACAGGTATATGCAAAAATTTCGAGAAAAGGACTTAAAGCAGTGATGACGGATTACAAATCATCATTGCATTGAGAGTATATTTTAGATTCCTCTTGCTAAAGTAGATACATTGATTTTTCCTGTGAGGGGTAAAGAAAGAAAAGTCTATAACATTAGAAGTTATAAAAGGTATATTACATGTCAACTTGACAACAACTGAATAAGCATAGTGCTTTTGTTGAGAGCAGTCTAAGGTATATATATATAAAATTCAAGAAATAAAGAGTTGCTGTCAGTCAGCAAACTATTTAATATGTGGAAGTATCTAGTTCTTCCCATTGCATTAAACTGTCTTATACTGCCTTCAAAGTGGTGTTACCCATCTGAACACATATTCAATTACATTTTCCACTAAGGATGAACTGCTAAAATCAATGTGCACATTACAAACACCTATATTTTTCTTTCTCCGTTAGAGTTTAAGATTGGTACAATTCCATAAGTATTGACTGACACCATTAGATTATTGAGGGTGAAGAACTAAGGCAAATATACTGTTTCTATGTGAATACTATTATACCAAATATACATTTAAATTCTACATGTGCGCTTCAAATCAGGATGGAACCAGATTTATGTGGCCATGGCTATTGCGCTTAAGGGTATGTACAAGCAAGTTCTCTCAGCAAATATAAGGGCACATTGGGAAACTTGCACAAAGAAAACCACCCTCTCAACAGTGCTTTCACCTCAAATTTACCATTAGGAAAATCAAGATTTCTGTTATTTTATACAACTTCTCATGCAAATTTATACTCCTGCATTGTGACATGTTTCCACAAATCTTTAGCTTAATATATAATCAATGTTCATACTGGTATATATGAAATTATTGGCCAGGTGCTTACTTAAATAGCAGCTTGTGATCTCCTTGTTTTTCTTGTGCTACTTTTTCTTCCTATTTCCAACTTTTTTTTTTTTTTTTTTTAACTTGTGCTTTCCTGAAACACACGCTGAGTCTTTCACATGTCATGCTAGCTCTATAAATAGCTCAAGCTGGGCATGGTGGTGCACGTTTAAAATCCTATCACTTGAGAGGCTCAGGCAGGGGCTGAACTTACAGCCAGATTGGGTACAAGTGAGTTGAAGACGACCTTGAACTGAATAGTGAACTCCCATCTCAAGAAGCGAAAAGAAATAAATATATAAATAAATACATTAACAAATGGTCCATAGCTGATTTTTCACAAAGTGAAAGCCAGCTTACATCTCAGTAGCTTCTCCTATTTTCCTGAGAAATGCCCCCTAAAGGCTGTTAGGCACCTGATGCAGCCTGCTCTCCAGTTCTACTGCTCAGCTCTTGCTATGCTTTGCCAGGCTCTCAAGCAGGTTTGCTGTCCTTTGGATAGGCTCTCCAGTTCTGTGCATGCTTCTTGCTGTGGTTTGCTACAGTGGGATAAGTGTTGGGGTCTGGGTCTTCAATGTGGTGACATAAGGGATGGTGTGGTAGCTTTAAGAAGCATGGTTTATAGAAGGAAGATCAGTAGAAAAGAGAAAGGAGCTAATGGGAAGAAAAGAGGAATAGAGAAGAAAATAATCAGATAATGAGAACATGTTAAATGCATTTTCAAATATGTCAAAAACTTTTAATGGAATTGAAGGCACTAAGAAACTTCACGCAGCATTCTTCTGGCCAGCTTGTCACACTCTTGCCTCCTGCCACAGATGCTGGAATAAGGAGGTCTGCATAAAGCACATGGCAGCGGCTTGATCTAAGACTTCATAGCCTACACAACTATGAAAAATTAATTTTTGTTCTCTATAGATTAGGTCTGAGATGTGCTAAAATGGAACATTTGTTTGACATCTTGGTTGGTACAGAATTCAATGTTTAAAGATAATATCCCTTAGATTTTTTAGAAGCATTGTCTTGTAATATTGAGTTCTGATTTTACTGTAAAAATCCACTGAGTGGATTTTACTGTAAAAATCCACTGAGTGGATTTTACTGTTTTTTCCTTATGATTTGTATTTTCATTTTTGTCTGCAGAGTCTCCTAGGATCTTAACATATGCTGAGAAATGTTCAATGATAAACACTGCCGTGGGTCTCTTAATTTTTGCATTAAGTGTTCTTCCTAGGCCAGAGAGAGCAGTGGTATTGAACATCTCCTTAGACAAACTTAGCAAAGCACAGGGATCACATGCCAAGCCAGCCCCACCCTCAGGGTGGGCTGAGACAGACAAAAAAAAAAAAAAAAAAACAAGCCGGGCGTGGTGGCTCACGCCTGTAATCCCAGCACTCAGGAGGCTGAGGCAGAAGGATCGGTGCGAGTTTGAGACCAGCCTGGGCTACAAAAGTGAGCTCAAGGCCAGCCTGAACTGCACAGTGAGACTCTGTCTCAAAAAGACAAAAAAAACAAACAAAAAAAAACAAACAACAAACTATTCCTTTCCCCAAAAAAATTCTATGCCATGTTGTGGAACATGGCCTCACCTTATTGATTTTGTGTTCTTCATCACAAAGCATAACTGCTCTTAGGATATTGAAGTGTTGGTCAGTTTGTACAGTTATCTGCTCTTCTTTCTATTTTCAATTCTCTCATTTTTTTTCTACTTTCTAGACATTGTTTACAATATCACCCTCCTATCCTTTAATATACATGGTCTATAACAATTTTAACCTCTACTTCTTTTTGTTTCTTATTTTTAAATGGCAGTGCACTCTTATTTTGTGGAGCTAGCATTTACTGCAGTAACTATGACTTCATTTTTAAGAATACCACCGTGGCCTCTGATTTGTATGCTAGAGGATTTATTTACAGTCTGTGTTTTCCATCTACATTTAAAGTTTTCTTTTTATACTTCATCTTCAATTATTTCACTATAATAAGTTTAGATGAGTTGACTTACTTGTTTTAGATTCACCATGCCTCTGTCATGTGTACATATTTCACCATTCCTAGATGCTGTGACCTAGGCTCTCTTTAAGAGCTGGCTTGTCCTTTCAGTGCTTACCTTTTGGAACACTCATAGAACATTAGTCAGCTTTTCTGTTCCTGAACAAATATCCAACACACACAACTTAAAGGAGATCTTTCACTACTAATTTCTAAGATTTTCATCCATGGTTGGCTGGCTATAAGATAGAAATGGCTTACTGTTATATATACTCTACTTCATTCTCTATGTATTTTAATGTCTTATTCACATTTTTTATCTCTTTTCTTTATATCTATTTGCCAGTTCACTATTTTTCTCTTTACCCATGGAAGAAGTTTACTTTTCTCTTTTTGAGTCAAATATGCCCTTTGATTTTTAGTTTCTTTAGTATTGGTTCAAATCCAGTTGGTCCTTTCTTAATTTCATTTTCAAGAATACAACTGCAGATTCTTTAGAAGTTTTCAGTTAAGAGTTGCCTTGAAGCAATTATCTTCCCCCAGAGAAGCAGTGAAGTTTTAAATTTCTTTAGTCTATTCAACACTTACTATTAACCTATTTATTCTCTCTCTCTTTCTTTCTCTCTCTGTCTCTCCCTCTCTCATACACATATTATATGTATAATAGTTTAAATAATATTTATACACCATAGTACAATAATGCAATAGAAGGAGAGATCATTGGGCCAAATTGATTCCAGACAGTGCTGTATATTCTGACTTGAGATCAGTGCCCTGGTTCTATTTAATTATTATTATTTTTTTTTTTTACTTTTTTATTACATTGAGGATGTCAAAAGCATCACTATTAATCAGTCACCATCAGGTATTTACTACAATCTCAATATTGCTAATTTTGTATTGTTACATTCTAGAGCACTTAACAGGTGCCTGAACTCAGTAAATGATTCAGGGGAAAGAAATTTCCAAGGGGCTGGGGAGATAGCTCTGTGGCACAAGTGCCTGCCTGGCAAGTGCAAGGTTGTGAGTTTGAACCCCGGTCCCACAAAAAAAAAAAAAAAAAAGAAATTTCCAATCTGCTAGATATCTGGTTAAGTGTTTCTTTTCTCTAAAACCAAAGAATGAATTTTAGGGATAGCAGAGTGTAAGAACAGAATAGTTTTACTGGAGGAAATAAAGCTTCTTACCTAGAGACAGAAAATGTCCTGAGTGGTTTGCCAAGGAACCTGCCTTTTCTAGGGATTTTTATAGAGCAAATCTGCAAACTGCTGGGCCCAAGGTAGCAAACAGAGGTGTGAGGTGAGACAAAACTATGGTCAACCAATAAGATTACAAGCAAAATTGCTAAGGTACAATCGGTTAAATCAGGATCAAATAGGGAAGTCAGTGACATAGGGAGAGGGCATGAATACAAAGCAACTAGAGGGTGTCTGGTTGGTGATTCTTTCTGGCATTATCAAGTTGAAAGAGACTTATTCAGAATATCAGTTGCTGATGTTTATCCTTAAACATCATGATATTTGACGCGTGAAGTGTATATATTTCATGTTTTGTTTTAAGGTCTGACCCACAGCAAAAGTGCCTGTCTTCCCCACAGTTGAAATGTGTGCAGTCTTCTGCACTGGTTCCACTGAGGGTCCAACTCTATCTGACTGCCTACAACCTTTTTACCTAATTTATCTGCCTATAGAAATTATAATTATTAATATTTCATTATAATAATTTTACAAATAAAAATTGAAATTTAAAGCTTAAGTAATTTGCACAAGTCCCAGAGTGAACAGATTGCATAGAAGGACTTCATTCACTCATTTCTCAACCAAGAAATACTTTATTTTGGTTGTAAGCAGGCCCGTTAATAATGATAATGCCTATAATTATTCTCAGCACTTCCTATATGCCATCATTGTTACAGCAAGTCAACCACTGTGATGCTGACTGAGAAATTCCCCCTCTGTGCTGTGACTCACTTTCCTTCCAACACTGACTACGTGTTGGTCATCATAACACAATCGCTATTGTAGGGCTGCTGTAAAATTAAGAAGCTGTGTGAAAAATTATGTGAAAAGGGCTTAGAAGATCATCTAATCCACAGTAAGAACTCCACTGACACACCATCATGCAGATCATCATCCTAAACTCAGTGAATATTCACAGTTCCTTATGGAATATCATCTTGTCTGCTACTGCTTAATAGTTTTAACAAAAGCATCCTTTCTGTGTCTCATCTGCTTTATTGGGCTAATAATAATATGTTATATACAGGTTTTTGCAGAGATACTTTGAATAAGTATCTGCTCAATGCCTGAGACATTAAACAGTAATAATATTAAATCACACTTCATAGGGATATAAGTTGAGATATCTTATTTGAGAATGTTATATGCACATACAATGGAACAACAGAGGCTAAATGCTTTTCTAAGTCTTCAGGTTGATCTTAAGTACTTTTGTGGGGTGCAAGGGCTGGTTCAGTCTACCCTGGGGGCCAGGCTGGCAAGGCATGTGAAACCAGGGATCGAACTGCAGTCTCTGTGCTTGCCTAAGCTTGCCTAAGCAGAGCTTTAAACCACTGAGCTATCTCACTGGCCTCACTGGGTACATTGTAAATGAATCAGACAAGTTAAATTCTGGCTTTGGAATTAGATTTACATCTTGATGGGTTTATGTAAGTCCCTTGACTTACTTTTCCATACCATCATGCTAGAAATAATATGAAAAGTATAAAGCTTGCTGTTCTAAAAGTTGGAATGAAGATTCAACCAAATAATCTACATGATAATACTTATGAAGTATTTGGATAATATAAAGGCTAAGATTTTAGAAGAGGGGAATCTCTACAAAAGGTTTTGGTCCTATCGTTTGTACTCTTACATGAAACACCTTTCCCCAAAACTGGTAACATCTGCAGATTCTCCAACCAACTTGCATGGCCACAGTGACATTGGAAGTCATTTTAAAGTTGATTTAAATGTTAATAGGGTTTAGTATGGATGAATCTCATGTATTAAGTGCAAGATTTCCCCTTCATATCCCAATGCCTCACAAAGATCTCCGATACAAAATTTTTAATTCATTTCCACTTGTCAAGGGAGAATATCAGGTTTTATTTCAAATTTGTGTCATCCCTCTGCTGTGTGATACTTGACATTACAAAATATTATGCAACTCTCCACATATTAAGCTCAACACAGTCATAAATCTGCACTCCAGCCCTCATTGACTTCAATAGGGCTTCAACTTGTAGAATGATTGCAGATCAAGCCATTTTGATATAATGTAATTTTTAAGTAGCTTTTTCCATAAGTAGAAACATGCTGTGAATAGCCAACTACCTGCACAGCAAACACAGCAGTCAGTAAGCCTGCTCCTTGTCAAAACATTTTCTCTTCACACGGGAGTTTTGTGGAGAGAGACTTACAAAGACTTTAAGGGCAATATCTGTGACTATGCTAGGCTTCCTATTAGCATAACAAAATTTGGAAGGCTTCATTAACACCTTAAATTCATTCTTACAGAACACAACTTGTTATCAACAAACCAGCTATCAATTGGCCTGTTGTCCCTTGATGCAGACATACCTTTGCCTTCATTTTAAAGTCAGCTTTTGTTTCTAAATGAAGATTTATTTTGCCAATTGATGATACTCTGAACATACATCATAAATCATGAAGAGGATAGTGTGAAAATATGTTTCAAGTTCAAGTGGCAATACTCTGCTACTTATAATCCTGAAGACAATAAGCATTTTTATCCAATCACCCAGACTCTAAAGACATTCAAAGAATGGAAACTCTTTGAAATATACAGGCTTTTGGATATCAAATTACCTTTGAAACCCCCCCACCCAGAAGTATCTCTAACAAAATCCATTTGAAATACTGCTTCAATATTCTAAAAAATCAATAATTTAAACCACAGGTTGAACATTTTTACTGCTGCTACTGCAGACTGTCATTTTTCGAAATGAAAATGCTAATGATACCGAAGGGGAAAACGCTAAGCAGAAGAGATGCATGAATGAAACCCTGGGTTGGCTAGACTTTCTGGTTTGATCTCTTTCTCCCTAGCTCATCTGTGACAAAATGTCTTTTAAAATCAACAACTTTCATTTCAGTGTTTCTAAAAAATGCGCTTCTCTGTTGTACCTTGTTACATCCTTCTCTATAGGAAGTTAAAGAATGTGCTGTAGCGAGACATTTTATAGTAAATATGAATACAGAATGTAATACCAAGTAGGCTATATTATTTCAGTGTAATCTGTAATGTTAGGACACCTTGAAAATATTGCACAGAGTGCTGGGGAGAGGATAACCCCTTAGTGCTAACAGTTTTCCATATTCATACCACTGTACTGAAATATAAGCAGTGAAAGAACCCATGGAAATCCAACACTCAGGGGAGCTGAATTCAGAAGAAACTTTTTCATTGCCTCTGAATTTGATTTGCAATGTTTAGAGATTTAAGAAATGAAAGTATATGTCCAGGGTCATTGCCTTACCTGTAAAAGTTCCGGCTTTGAAGTGGCTTTGTCTAACATATTGGCATGCTAATAATCTTAGTGAACTGTCTAGGCAGAGTAATTTTTGTCCAGGAGCTGGAAATTGTGATTTTTGGAATGTAAAATACCTTCCTAGAAATAAGGCCAGAGAAATATTTCCAACCTAACAATAATTACCAATAAACAGTCCATATTAATTCTTTAAGATTTTAGGGGACTATGAGGGACCAAGTCAGCCCCATAAAATGAGAAAGTTAAAAGAGGCTCACAATAATTTTTTTTAGCAAGCTTCTTATTTCTTCCACAAGTACACACAGAAACTAAGTCTACCTGTAACAAAATCATGTCAGAAAAATGTATGATCAATTTCTGTCATATGATAAATCCTATTAGGCTTCCTTCTAGAAGAATAAACTTCCTAAAGTGAGGTAGGAGAGGCCACATCAGCCTTTCTTGAGGACCTTCTTTAGTCAAACACTGGCTATGACTGCAGGAAGCAATGAGGTCTCAGAAATAACAAAGGCTCAGGTAACCTATATAATGGGGATCATGACATGTACTACAGTGATCTGCTAATGGCAAATGACAAAATAAATGATGTGGCCCCAGTGATATAAAAAAGACTATGTATAGTTTGGGAAATCTTATATGGCAACAGATATTCTCTGGTGACAAGTGGGGCACCGAGAGTGCAGAACTCTTGGGGTTTCTGTTGTTGAATCTCTTTTCTGTGAAGAAGTAGGGAGAGAATTAAGACTGAGAAAAAGATGGGCTGAGATGATAAAGAGCAAGGTAAGATATGGTAAAGAACAGGGTCTTTCTCCTACCAGTAGGCACTGGAGAGAGAAATCCAAGTATACTTCAGGGAGATATATTTGCTTGAAAATAATGACATTATTGACTGTTGCAAGTGACAGTTGAAATCAGACTTTTATGGCACGTGGAGCCTCTTCCATGCTGTGTAAGTGCTGTACCAAGACACACAAGCCCCAGACTGGAAATCAACCATTTCAGTGTCCTATGTGAGGATAAATAAAGGCCATGATCAAAGGTAATCAACGTATATACAGAATGTTTGAAAATATTCTGAATTTTGTAAATGATTTTATGCAGATGACCAGCAAGGGGAAAGAAGGGACAGGGACAGGGAGGACAGGGATAAGACAGCGATACATAGACAGAGACAGAGAGAGACAGAGAGACAGAGATAGATGGACAGACAGACAGACAGACAGACAGACAGACAGACAGACAGACGAAGAGAATATGTTTTTCCTGAGAAGCCTAAACTCCTTTAACTCACTGAAATGTAAAAATGCAATATGCAAATATGGATGGAAAATGATGAGGAATTACTTGATAGATTATTAACAACTTGAAGTTTAAATAAATTTTTCTTTCCAAGCTATATCAAAATGATTTGTGCCATTGCTGATTTTATTATTATTGATTATATTATTATTAAATTAGCATTTGAATCTGTGAAGTGTTGTAGACTGCTAACAATTTGTCATGATACCTCTGTTGGGTAGGAGGATGACACACATCATTATCATTATTATTAAGATTTTCTTTTACAGCTGGAACCATGATAAATGATTTACAGGTAAATATAGCAATACTCAAGTTATTTATATCAAGTTAATTAATCATATTGATTTCATATCCTATTCTGTTATTTAACTTTTCCCCTTTAGATGTAAGTTTTAAATCTAATTTTAGAATAATTAAATTAAGTTTAAATTTTAAAAGTCTAGTTCAGTACCTATATTTCATGTGAAAATATTAATAACATTTTCAGTTCAATTTTAATAACTGTACTTCCTCTTTTAGAGTAACCTTTTCTTTCCAAATATTTGAAGTAACTATAGTTGGAGAGTAAAAGTATCTATTGGCAGTTTTGTTTTGATACTGAAAAGTTTCTGCTCTGTGAACTGCACACAGTGCAGTAATCATATTTTTCCTTTTCATGATCGCTTCCTTTGCAGAGTCAAATACACAGATGCCAACTGAGGGAGACTAGCGTCATTCTTAACTTCTAGCTCTCACATTCAATACCTAAGACTGCCACTGTAGTCTCTTTACACACTATACATGAGTTCACTTTGCTCTACCTGTGTCCCTGGGCCAACAGCATTTCTTCTCAACTGCATTGTGCCTGTATGTAAGCTTCCTAAGGTTAGGGCTTCGCCATACTGCTGTCCAGTCTATCTTCAGCACTAAAGCACAATCCTTTTAAACAGGGTGGCTCATCAGAAATTATTTGTGCAACAAAAATATTAATTTTCTGTGTACTTTCTAAATCTTTCTATACTACTACTGGAGAAGCCCTTCTAAAATCCACATCCAATCCTCACTCTCTTTTGTGCCTAGTGTTCATTCATTATCCATGAAGGGACAAATAAGGTCCTTATTCTGTGGTTCCATATAACTCTCCTTATTTTTACTGTGTCAACCTTCTAGTGATAGTAACTCCACCTTCTACTGGCCTTTCTTTCTCTCCTGACATTGCATGTGCTACACACCCATAAGGCCGTGAAACAGTGTTTGGGATGTCCCCTGGGTGCTACTTCTTTTCTGTAGTGATATGTCTGCTTTCAGCGTAGTCTGGCACTTTCTCTGTGTTTTTATACCACTTTATTTCTATTATTTTCTTAACATTTTTACAATATGTGAATTGACTGACTACTCGTGGCTACCACCTCTAGAATTTAGGTTCTCTGAGAGCCAAGACTGTGTCTTATGGTTGTATAATACTTGAGACATAAAAAATGAACAACAAAGAGCATGAAGTAGTGTGCTAAAAATAGAACTAAAAATTTGGCATTTAAATTCATACTAATTCTCACCCTCTGCAGATAGGTGCCTTAGACTACTGGTAGACCACAAGGACATGTTTTTAACTCTTCCAGCCAGTGCTTTTGCATCTGGAATATCATCACCCAGCGAGAGAGGAAAGAGTAGAGAACAAGTGATCAGGCCTTCTACATCTATACGTGCTTGGATCCCTGTGATCCTGTGTATATTAAATGCTTGTCCTTTAGCCTCTAACAGCATATTCTGGTTAAAATTTAGTTTGAAACATTTATCCATTTACCTAGACACTGAGGAATTGAAAATAAATGCTGTCTTTTAACATTTTCTTACAAAAGAAATACTTATAGACTGGCTTTCTCCAGAGATTACCTCTACTCCTAAACCTCTATTTTTAGGCTTGCAATTATACTATTCCTCAAGGGTAATTCAGCCAAATAGCCGCTGATGACCACAATTTCTGAAACAAGAAAGGAAAAGAAGAATGGAAGTTACTTTAACTGCATGTTAAATGAACAAGTTGTCATGGTGATATGTTATCAAGAACATCAAGGCGATTATCAGCTCTTCATATTTTCCACTATTTTAGGCCATACTTACAGTCAATATCTTAATGACAAACTACTTCACACCCATTATGATGTCTATACTAAAAGAAATAATGCTGTTGGTGAGTATGTGAAGAATTTGGAAAAACCATGTACGGCTGATGGTAATGTAAGCCTGCAGTTGCTATGGAAAACAATTTCATTCCTCACAAACTTAATGTTACTGGATCACCCAGAATTTTCCAATTTTAAGCATATCTAAAAAGAACAGAAGACATACAGTATACTCACTCAAAACCATACACATGAATAGATAAACAAAATGTGGACTAGTCACAGGCAATACTAAAATTTTAATATACTCTACAGAGTGATAATGTATGAAATATATATATATATATATATGTACATGTATATATATACATATACATATATATATGTATTATTTAGTACAAGGTCTACAGGGTCTCACTACACAGATCAGACTTGTAATGATCTTGTTTTTCAACCTCCCAAGCACTGGGATTACATGTGAAGGCCACTACACCCTGTCTCAATTGCTTTGTCAGCCTACCCCAGGAGCAGGGCTGGCACAGCAGGCTGGCAATCAGACACCTGGCCCTGTGTCTGCATAATAAGCAGGCCCTTTAATTTGCTGAGCTATCCGGCCAGCCTAATCACTGAAAACGTTATCCTAAATGATTTCAAAGATTTTCCACAAAGTCAAGTGCTATATGGTTTTATTTATATCAAGTATTCACAATAGCGAATTTACAGAGGTGCAAAATAAATTAGTGGTTTCCAGGAGTTGAAAGAATAAGAAATGTGAGTAGTGGGGCTTTAAATTTTATGAGTATAAAGCCAATTATTTGAGAGTTATGAGAATATTCTACAATTACTTAGATACTGATGATGGATTTTTATTTGTGACTGTAACATCTTCCTAGACAACCAGGGGAGATACTTAGAAGTGGATGTCTGAAAATGTAGATGATATCAAAGCTTACATTTTATATCCCCAAAAGCCTTATGTGCTCATGGGTGAGACTTCTGAAAGGTGGTTGGATCTTGGGAGTGCTGTGACTACTCCACAGATCAGTATATTAATGAGTTCATGGCTCCATGCAATGTCAGGAGGCAGGGCTTCACAGAGAAGTTGTGGCACTGGGGGGACCAGTGCACAGGGACCTTTTCAGGCTTCCTGGATCCTTTAGCCTCCCCTGCTTCTTGGCTGCCTGGACACAAGCAGCTTTCCCACAACATGCCCTTCCACCAGGGCATTTCTTTTTTGAGTCTATCTAATCATACACTAAATTTCTCAAAAAGGCAGGCCAAATTAAACCTCTTTTCCTTTAAACTGTGGACATCTGAGATTTTATCCCACTGATGAAAAGTTGACAAACATTCCTATGAGATACTATGTCGTATGTAGAGAAAAAGACTAATAACTGTAATAACAGAACAAGTATAATAGAGCATAATAATATTTGATGGTGATCTCTTCCTGAAATATATGACTGGATTACACTCCTTAATGTGGTATAATACAATGCCTTCATGATCAAATGGAGGAAAATGAATGCTACAGGGTTAGGCTAAATCATAAAAGTTATTTGAAGGCAAGCATAGAGATCTTATGACAGCTGATTTGCTCATGAGGTAGCTAATGAGAGGTGAACAGAGAGGTGGTGTATTCACCATGAACAGGTTGGAAAAGGGATGATTCATGTTCTGGGTGGCAAGGGGAATGATGACATGATATTTCATTAAGCTACTCAGAACAAAGCCTAATTTTAAAACATAAATTGTATAGTTCTTCAAATTTCCATTCAGTATTATCATTTCTAGACACATTACTCACCAAAGGAGGTGTTTAATTTGGCTGACAGTTTTGAGGTCTGAGCCCATGGCTAACACCTCAAAGGCAGAAAAGTCATAGCAGATGAGCATGATGGAGGCAAATTGCTTAATTCATATTTAGCAAGAAGAAGAGGAGAAGCAAGAGAAGAACCCAGCATGGTGAAAAGTGCCAGGATTGATGATATTTCCGTGAACACCCAGAAGTGTGACTTAGTATTGCCCTAGGTTACTCTCAAGCTAGTGGCATTGTCAATGCAGTCACTGACACAGTGTGACTATCAGTAACTGAAACTACAGAAGCTAAGCTGTAGACAAGTGAAGATATTGCATGCAAAAAACCATGAAAGTTTACTCTTTAAAAGTGAGTTTTATGATATGTAAATTATAAAATAAAAAATTCTGTGAATGGACGAATACATGTTTATTGTTGATTTTTTTTCTTCTTTACTAAAAAGATTTACATTGCTGGGATAAAACTTTCAAAGAAATTTTTAAAAACCTGTATTTATACTATAATCATAGACTTTTAGGTATAAGTTTATACAAATTTTTCTCTGGTTTTTCAATGTAAAAAGAAACACACATATTTAAAAGAAAAAAATAAAATATCACATGACATT
The DNA here is from genome assembly GCA_004027025.1 of Myocastor coypus. NCBI lineage: Eukaryota > Metazoa > Chordata > Mammalia > Rodentia > Myocastoridae > Myocastor > Myocastor coypus. The sequence goes on from PVJA010001903.1 coordinate 14,763, forward strand.
TTCAACATAACTGCAAGAACTTGGCACATACAGAATTTATTCTTTTGATGGCCAAAACTCAGGAAAGCTTTCTAGATTTTGGTTAGACTGAAAATAGCAGTGAAACTTATTTGTAAACCTAAAGTATTACTTCTTCATGAAAGCTAGACTTCTTTAAAAGTTCTTTAAAATTTTAATTGCAATAGTAGTTATTTGTTCTTACTATTTTTTACAGAGCCTTTATCATTTGCAATAAATAAAGTTTTATATTATATCTATAAAAATAAATTGAAAAATTGAGTGAATCAAAATACAGAATGGATGGATTTGCAACACTGACCTCTATTTCAGCTTTTTCCTCAAGAGGTATACCTTTAAATAAGCAATTTCAATGTTTAGTTTTGTATTTCTTTGGTAAATTGACTATTCTATTATCTTACATAATTTCTTTATAATATCTTCTAAGACTTTGGAACTTGATAATATCTTTTTGCAACTTTATTCCAAGAGGAATGAAATTGCATTTCTACATTCTTGAAATATTATTACTTCACCTATTATTATTTCTTTTTTTTTTTTTTTTTTTTTTTTTTTTTTTTTTTTTTTTTTTTTTTTTTTTTTTGTCTTTTTGAGGCAGGGTCTCACTATGCAGTTGAGGCTGGCCTTGAGCTCACTTTTGTAGCTCAGGCTGGTCTCTAACTCGCACCAATCCTCCTGCCTCAGCCTCCCAAGTGGTGGGATTACAGGCGTGAGCCACCACGCCCGGCATTTCTATGTCTCATTAATTTTAAATTCTGCTCTCATGTTTGAAAAACTAAAATTTACTACAATAGTAAACATTTACTAAAATGGTAAATGTTTTAATTTACCAGGCATATATCATTAAAAATACCGCTAATTCAAACTCTTTGTAGAGTGGGTATAGTATTTGCTACAAACACATGTAATGCATATGGAACCTTAAATGTTTCTTGGCAAACAGTGGGAACAACACATTCAATTACATGCAAGCACCAATTGATAAGAAAGCAGCGGAAATTTTTTTTTTTTTTTTTTCTTTTTGAGACAGGGTCTCACTGTGAAGTTCAGGCTGGCTTTGAGCTCACTTTTGTAGCCCAGGCTGGTCTCAAACTCGCAGCGATCCTCCTGCCTCAGCCTCCCAAGTGCTGGGATTACAGGTGTGAGCCACCACGCCTGGCTCTCGAAAATTTTGATACTATAATTTAATTAAGGTCTTCTTAGTTTCTGGAAACCAACCACGAAATGATGAAAAGTTTTTTATGCCTTATTAATACAAAGCAGAAATCACCTTAGGGTTGACTGTATATTGGTGGCCTTTTGTTTCAAATGCTACCTAATGTTCTCTTCTATAACTTATTTTCAAATCTGCAAAATATGGCCAAGTCTGAATGCAAATATAACAGAGAAAATCATGTGCATTCACATCTCCTAGAAAGAGAAAAATGTGTATACATAACTTTGTCTTTGAAATAGTTTAAGTGTTCATATGCTTCCATATATTGATTTAATTTTTACATAGTAAATTTTCATATCTAAATTTAAACCATAAATAGTATTTTGGAATGACAAATTACACTTCATCAGTTATAAAGAACAACAAAAACAAAACTGACTTCTAGATCTCTTATTTTTGGAGCACTAAATATTAGGAGTTCATTAATTAAATATCATGCACATCCATTTAGAAATAAAGTCCATTTAGGTATAAAATATTCTGTTCTTACACTTTAGTAAAGTATTAGCCAATGCCAGTTACATGGTAAACTTGCAAAAATGGTAAAGTTAGAATTCTCTCATTACACATTATTTTTTATTTATTTAATGTATTTTTGTCCAAACTTATAGCTCTAAGTTTAAATATTTTGAAGGCATATGATAATAGCAAAAATAATAATTAACTCAAAATTCATGTTTCAAATCTTAAAGCATTCATATTTATTGCCTCCTCGAATTCTCCTACATCAGGCAGTTTTTTTTTTTTTCATTCGATTATCCTTTTTATTTTCACATGAACACAAAATAACATATGTTAAAGGAAGCAACTGTAAAAACACACAATATGTAAATTGCTGTGATGTGAGATGGCATATCAGAACATACACAGGCAGAGTGTATTTTCCATTCCCATGAACATTTTGAGCCTTCTTTCTCTTCACATAATTTAGACTTCAGACATATTTCACAATTGCTTGCTACAGAATAACTGCAGAACCGCAACAAAACTTTCAGAAGAAAAATGACAATCCCTTTGTTTCTGCTAAATCCGTGTTCTGTCATCCCCTGGCAGGGCGCTTTCCAGTCATGTTCTCTGCCAGTCCGTACCAGTTTGCCAATTATACAAGCTGCTTCCCAGACATCAGACACAAATTCCACAAGACTGCTGTGCAAGCGTACCCTAATTAACCATCAGCTTAATTAGACAATTTACTGTGTAATTAGCAGGCAATTAGTCAACACCTCTCAGATCTTATTGACTGCTGTGACAGCCTTTCCGTCTTTGCACATTCCAACATTCCAATACACAGCAGCGACCATGTTTGCAGCACTCTTAAGCCCTGTGCGACATGGTTCTGGATGGAGAAGTGGGTAATATTATATAACAAAGGAAAAAAATCAATATGGAGCCTGTCCAATTATTGAACTGTTTACAAACTTGTCTTTCATTTAATACCAAATTCCAACCTCATAGACACTTTGGTTCCTGGCTCTAAAAATAGATTCAACTTCTAATAGGTTCTGTTTCATGTTTTAATGTAAAACACTGTAAATTACATTTGCTATGGATTATTCCCCATGATTGGCTATGCTTATAGTAATTTCACTGAATCTCTTGATCTGTGTGTAAAAGATCTACTTGATTAAATTTCATTAATGTTAACAGCGGTTACAGATGCAAATTTCTCCCAGCCCCATGAAAGGAGCTCTTGAGTAGGGAAGTAAGGGCTAGTTTCTATCAACTATGAGCAGGTTTGGAAAACAGGAATCACACTTTGGTGCTTTAACATTTTTTACATGAGTATATATTAATTTTTATTTTTTCTTTCTTGTGTTTTGTGCAGGGTCACACTGTATGGCTTGGACTCAGAGTAACCCTCCTGTTTTCAGCCTCTCCAGCGCTGGGATTTCAGGTGTGTGCCACCACACCTGGACTTGGTGGCAGGCTCATTATACCCAGGGACAGAGCTGGAGTGGCTTGTGGTGCCAGGGATCAAACTCTGGTTGCTGTGCTTGTCTAGTAGGCACTTAGTCTGTTGTGCTGTCTCGTCAGTTCTAGTACTTAGTAATTTTGCATGGAAAGTATGTTACAAAATTTTGTTCTCTGAACCTGTGAATTTGCCACATAAGACCTATTGCGCTTTCTGACATCTATAAAATACATTCCATTTTCTAGGGATTACATGACTGATAATGAGATCCCAACAGCTTTGCAAAAGAATGATTTTTATCTTATTTTGCCTTCAGAAATATTAACAAAAAGGAAGAGTTTCACTGACTAACTTAGAAGGCTAATATTTTCTATTTGTGTGTAATCAAGCACAGAGGCACTCCTGAATCCCCACACTGTAGGAGGCTAAGCAGCAGATCAGAAGATCAAGACCAGCCTAGGCAACTTAGCAAAATGTTGTCTCAAAATTGTATTTTAAAAAGGTCTGGGAATGTAGATCACTGTGAAGGCCTTGGTTTAATATTTAGTAACACACACACACAGGCACACACACACACACATGCACACACACATGCACACACACTCACGCACCAAAATCCAAAATCCAGTTCTCAAAAGAAAAGAACTTGAGCGAGCTCTTCTTCAGAGTTTGAGTGGCTGTCTCCTACATATTTTGCTATCTGATAAACTTTGTTAAGTCTAAGCCACTTATAACAACAGAGTCATTCCTGTATCATTTAAACTTTCCTATTAGCAACAAGTTTTCTTCTTTTTGAACCTAAGGGTCTGAAACTTCCAGATAACTGAAATCATTCAAAAGAGCCCATTGTCGTTACAGCTTCGCTGTCATAGGTAACACAAAATGAGGTGTCCTGTGAGAGACAGACAGGAGCTATATGATAAAATCATTTCTGTAAGGATTCAGTATTTCCAGGCTGATGGGAAACTAGTGGTTCCTTACAACACTCATGTTATAAGGAAAGACAGGACCTAATCTGATTTAAGTTGGGTGACCCCACTTTGGCCTAACTTGTGGAGGTGTTAAGTGGAGCAGGAGGACAGAAACAGAAGCAAAGAGGCCCTTTCAGGAGTCTGAGGTAGCACAGAGTGACAGATGAGGGGCTTAACTGTGTGGCAGTCATGGGAATAAATGATGACTTTTTGTGCATCTAAGGATTATACAAGTACTTTTTTTTCCCCTGAAATACAAGCTAGTAACAAAGAATAAAAACTTTTATCAATTCAGTCATTTACATGTTTATAAATGATTTCTATAACTTTCAGTTTTAAAAAAAAAATTCAACCTCAGTGTCACCGAAGTGCTATAGGAAAGGAAGATATAAATTATTGTTTTATTGTTATAAATAGGCACGGTGAGGTTGAGAGTAGTTGGTGAAAGGTACATTCCTCAGAAAGGAGGTGACCCTCAACAATTTCTTCAAATCAAAAAGAGACCGTTGTAGCACTTCAGTAGCTCCTACAAAACTTACTGTGAAAACAATTTGAAATGTAAGTGTTAAATCTACCTCTCTAGCCATTTACCAACAAGATAGGCTTTGTATTTTCATTTTATGGTTCCACATCTGGTTCCTTGTTGTCTATACTATCACATTTCTCCTGCCACTAATCAAGAGAAGATTGCAAACCACAAGGCCAAAGCTTGTTTGTGATCTATTTTAAATCCCTATGTGAGGTTGCTGCTTGTTTCATGCCAGATAGTATAAAGGATTCAGATAGAGTACTCTTTTCTTACCCAGTTTTGATTTCTATAATTTCACGCTCAATCATAGTTCGAAAGTTCCGTGGATAATTCTAAACATACATCATTTGAAATTTCAGTTGCCTACCATTCTAAGTAGTGAGATGAAATGTCTTGCCAGCCTGCTTCCTTCCACTTGGTCCCTGAATCTTCTTTTGTCCAGAATGTCCAGATTGCATACATTTTCACCCTGTCGTCATTAGTAGGTGTCCCCTAACCCCATAACCCAATGCCTATGCCATGTACCTCACTTAATGTCTCCAGGCAAATATTACCATCTCCTATGATCAAAAGAAGAGAGTTGGTAGGATACAGTAAGATATTTTGAGAGGAACAGAGACCTCATTCACAGCACTTGTATTGTAGTACCTTGCTATAAATATTATTATTAGTTATTACTATAATAGTACAATTAATGTTATTATTATAATTAATATTAGTTACTGTTATTCATGTTGTTATGATTTACTTATTTATTTATTTATTTATTTATTTATTTATTCCTGCTACCAGGAATTTAATTTAGGACCTTGCACTTGCCAGGCGGGCAATTATGTCACTGAGCTATATCCCTGGCCCCACCATGACTAATCTATAAAGTAAGCTCTGTCACAGGAATACGTATGACACAAAACAACATATTTATAGTTTGCTACCCAAGTTGTAGGCATCCAGGGGAGGCTTTAGAGCATACTATATCCATAGAGGCCATAGAGATTACTATATCTTTATGGAAAATGCTCCAAGTTCCAAACTGTGCAAGGAGCAAGAGCTCAGCGGATGTGCTGCCTAAATCCATTTATGGTTTTTCTTCCTACTCAGGTGATGTTGGGCGGATGCCTTGTACAGAGGCACATGGCACAAGCAAGCGGTGGCTTAGACCTCAAGGTGAATCTGAATCCTTTGCTCCAACCCCTCGTCTGCATTCCTTCACTCAGGGACAGATTATGTTGCTGTCTTATAGCTATCCAATCTTCCTCTCTATCCAGAGTTCCTCTCATGGGCAGTACACCTAATAAAACCTATGAATGTTCAATTCCATTTTTGCCACATGCTTTTGGAAAACCTAGACTAAAACTTCTGCCACATTATAAAAAATTATATGTAGTCAAGGAAAAAAAAAAAACTCAACCTAGGAGAAATTTTATGACTTATAAGTATTGTAAGACTGTGTTTTCATGTCATTATGTTGTCCATAATCAAAATTTGGTATGGGTACTAAAATATTAAAATGTACATTTTGGTTAAAATCTTAAGGAGCATTGAAATAAGTCACAAAAATATACTTTTGTTTGCCAAAACAGGTAGATGATAGAATGTAACCTAGGGAACTCCTATGTCCCGTGCTTTAATAAAGATACAGAAAGTCAAGGGCATATGCCAGTAACGAAATGATTTCTTTGGAGTTCACTTAGTCTCACTACAATTCTGAGTCTCACTGCAATCTCAAGCCCCAAAAGCAGGATTTGTAGAGTTCCCTACAATGGTACATAAATATGCTCCGCTGTGTTGTCCTTCTCCCTCTTGGAATGGTCTCCCATACAGGGCCCCACTCTGTTGACAGATCTCAAAGGTGAAGTCCAAGTCAATTACCAATGAAAGATCAGTTAAAAGAAATGTGTCTTTACTGTAACCACTCTGAGTTTTAGGGTTCATCAGGACAAAGAAAATGCAAGTGTTTTATATGGGCCAATTAAAGGACTTACTAAAATAAGTCAATGAGAGTTCATCTTAAACTGTATTCAAGAGGGAAAGACAAGCAAATCTTAGCAGAAAAAAGCAAAAGTGCATAAAATGTTCTCATGAATGGTTTAAGTAAGCTGCAGCTAAGGATTCTGAAAAACCAGAGGAGAGCTCCAAAGTGACAGGAAGGATTCTTTAAGGAATGCTTAAAGTCCCTATTAGACTAGTTTAGTCTATAGCCATGCCACCTGAATGTGCCAATCTTGTCAGAAACTAGTTTTTTGTTTTTTAAATAATTGTCCTGAAGAATATTAGATTAACACTATTACATTTATCTAGAATATAGTCTTCACTTGATACTAATGTTTACCAATTTACTATTCATAATACTGTTGAATGACATGTTACATCCTAAAATCAAACTGTCCTGTTAAGTAGAACAGAGGTATTGTCAGTGTCAGGGAACCATGGCACCTTCACTTGCAGAGCCTGAGGACCCAGGACCTTACTTACATTCAGGCAAGGAAAAGGGGCTCACATCAGGCAAAAGAACAAGAGACAAACTTTTAAAGAATCCCTACTATCTTATGTCAATTCAGGAAAATTCTATAAAAGCTCAGTACGTGGAAAGAAAGATATTAATGTAGCCTCAGAAGAGTGGGGTTATCAGTAATCTTTTATTCTTAGGTTAGCAAAACAGTCTTCTTCTTAATGAAGAGTGGTAAGACTAAAATATAGATGATCTCCACATCAAAATAATGCTGAAGTTGGTTCTCTGAAAAAAGAGTTTTTGAGGAGGGAAGTTATTAGAATAGTAAGTGATAGTTACATTATAATTAACAGTTATTTCCAAATTGAATTAGTGAAATGTTCTGCTTACAGCCCCTTCACATTCTTCGATAGCTAAGTAATAATACTTACAGTCCTAGTCTCCTAGACCTTTCCTGCTTTTTCTACAACTACTTACCCATTGTGTGACTTGCAATGTCAAAATTTAAATATCAGTGGCACTCTTAGGACTAGGGATGTTCACATATAGATACGGGTCATATGTGAAATGAGTTATGTTTAACAATAAAGGAGCTGGGCGTGGTGGCTCACGCCTGTAATTCCAGCACTTGGGAGACTGACGCAGGAGGATCGGTGCGAGTTTGAGACCAGCCTGGGCTGCAAAAGTGAGCTCAAGGCCAGCCTCAATTGCATAGCGAGACCCTGTCTCAAAAAAAAAAATTAAAAATAAAAAATAAAATAAAGGAAATTACAGCTTACTAAAACCAAGTCCTCTGAGTTCCTGGTGCCTTCTGTCAGCATTCAGTTATCTGTGTCTCCTGGTGTACACTCTACTTTACCAACATAGTTGAGGCTTGTCAGAATAAGACTATACACACACACGTGCACATCATATGCTAGTGTCTCAGAAAAGTTTCATTAAATGAGAATGAAAAGGGAATCTAGGGGGCACTAATAAAAGATGGCAAGTTACACTGAGTCTAATTCACATAGCTGAAAATGACAGAAAAAATACAAAGGTAAAGAAAGTATTATGGATTCAATCCATGTTAATTTCAGCCAAAAACTGTCACTTAGAAACAGCCAGAATATGAAGGTTTTTAACCAATTAAATGTAAAATCTGCAGAAGAATAATGTGAAATAATAGATCAATATTAGTTTTAAAGCAGCAAAACCATATTTTAAAGAAATTTTCATCAGCCATACTTAGGACAGTTTTCCATTAACTTTAACAGTAATTGGGGCTTTATAAAAGAGGGAGGGAGGGAGGGAGGGACAGAGTAAGGGAGGGAGGGAGGGTATGGAGGGGAGAAAAGGGGAGCAGTGGGGGGGAGAGGGGAAAGAGAGAGCAAGAAAGAAACCTAACAAATGAAAAGTGCTCTCAAGGTAGGTTCATATACCAATTAATCCAAATGAAAACAGTAAATGTCAATTTATATTATTAAAAAGTCTATTTGAATCTCACCTTGTCCATTCTACCAAAATGATTAAGTAATTAACAAGTGTGAAATCACAGCCTGAAATGCAAAGAGGTGAGGATGTAATGATATTGGAAAATTGATTAGCCTGCTCCATAGTCAACTAGATCAAGTTTGAAATTAAGTGTAAAATATTATTTGGAGCAATATAAATAACTTTAATGTTATACATGGTTAATATATCATTCTGGCCACAATTAAAAGATTTTTTACTTAATAATAGAAGTGTATTCATTAACCCGTGTTTGACAAAAAATCTTGATTTGCATTTTCAATTTGACAAACTAAGTCTGACAAGTTACTCAGCAGTTCAATTTAGAATTTTGAGGAAAAACAATAATGTACTTATTAGATTCTAACCTGGAAGATCTAGCTTCACATTGAACGTGTACACCCCAGTGAATGAATATGTAAGCATGCACATCCATGCAGTTTTTGTTGAAGAGACCCTGGGGTTATGACACGTAAGAGCCTGGCATATGTTTGAGGACATATAGATGAAATCTCTTGCAGTACCAACACATATGAACTGTAACTTAGTACACTTATTCACTATGAGAATGTGCAATTTTATGCATTAAAAAATCTAAATAATAATGAACATGTTTTGGGCTTAAGCTTTGCAAATTAGTTTGCATGGGATTTCTTTAATTAATGTATCAGAATACATTGGGAGAAAAATATTACACAACAAGTAGAAATTGATTACGTGCAAAACTTGAAACTGAAATGATCACACTGACAATACATTGGACCATAGTATATATACTGTGTAATAGAATTTCATGATATAGGCCAGAGATATAGCTCAGTGGCATAAGCACCAGCCTGGTAAGTGCAAGGCCCAGAGCTCAATTCCCAGTACAGTAAAAATTAAAAGAATTTCATGATATGATACTACAGAAATTTTTATTAATAACAAAATCAATAAATGTGATTTAATGTTTTTAAAATAGAGATTGCTATTTCTATGAAAACCTATAACAAGTTACTGAAGTTAATGTGATGTTCTATGTTATAACACAAAGAAAATTAGCTAGGCTTAAAAATACTATATATCATTTTAAAGAAATTTTTAGCTTTACAATTATTTTTGGCATCTACAGTTCCCCAATGTTATTCGTCTTTCTTGTCTGACTGATAGGTGTGTGCAATTTCTGCACTTGGCACAGAAGCAGGGACACCTCCCTCTCAGTTAAGACTATGTGGGCTGAAGCAAGATTCTCACAATCCACTTGGGAGAAAAGACAGCCTGCAGGATACAAAGGCCATAAACCTTTTTACGGGAAGGAAACCAGGACTATTTAAAAAGAAAAAGGAAACGGGCTTATGGATAGGACAGGAGTGCTGTCTCCAAGTAACTGAAGATCTGTCATGTAGAACTGTGGTTCAAATTAGAATCCTATAATTATTCACTCATCTAACGAGTATGTGTTGCGTCCTTCCTAGCTCCATATCTGCCAGAATTTTCTTTTTGGCGGTGGGCATGCCAACTGAACAAGAGAGACAATATCCTTACAGAGTCTACTTCAATTGTCTAGGACAAAAAATACGTAAGTAGGCAAGTAAATAATCAAGACAATGATAATTTTTATAAAGTAATAAGAGAAATTTAGGAAACAAAACAAGCAGGGTAATGTGGCATAGAGACTGAGTTTTGAATGGCTGGCAGGAGGTAAGCGCTGATCTGAGAACTAAGTGAGAAGCAAGAGCCAAGCAAATGTAAAGCCAAAAACAGAGCACCGTAGACACAGAAAACACCAAGCAATAGAAGCAGGACAGCACTTAGGTGGGGTACAAAGTCACCTCGAAGGACTCCAAAGAGGTCAGTGTGGTGGGAGATAAATGACATGGGGTGAATATTAGGGAAGGACTAGATTCTCAGTGTTAAGTTCAAATGTTCTCTCTCTCTGTCTCTCTCTCTCCCCCCTTTCTCCCTTCCTCTCTCTTTCTGTCTCTCCCTTTCTCTCTTTCTCTCTCTGTGTTTTTTTCTCTCTCTCCCTGTCTGTGTCTCTTCTCTGTCTGTCTGTCTTTCTCTCTCTCACATTTTTTCTCAATAGGTACAAGCATCCAAAGGTTCCACACTGCCAGCAGCAGGAGAGTGCTCTGCATGACTACTCAAGTTGAATTCTAGTCAAGAACACTCACAAG